>JAGFNQ010001823.1:91116-249135 GCA_024364735.1 Boesenbergia rotunda | reverse complement strand
GAACTGGTTTCCAAAAGATATTAAGCACAACAGCTTCAAGATCAAAACCATAAGCACATGAAATTTCTATCAGCTCCTTTCACAGACTAATACCCAAGCATCAATACAAGAAGTAACTCATCGATCCCACATCACAGGCTTATCTATTGGAGATCACGACAACAAAACAAACCAAGCATACAAGCTTTAAAATAGAATCGAACTCACCCAGAAATTTATCTCCTCATCTGTTCAGATCAGAATACTCCAATCCCAGGAACTCATTTCCCAACAATCCCAAGCCAACTGCAGCCAAATCCAAGAAGGCAAAAATTGCTACCAAATTTCAAATCCAACTCCGATTCACAGCTCTTACCTCAGATGCTATCTCCAATGGTAGGAACTCACAGTGAGCAGGAGGAAAACTCCACCATTCAATCGAAAGCAGAATAGAGATTAGATCCAGAGCTTACTTGATTTCGAGCCGTCGACCATCCCTCGTTCCCGTACCAATAGAACGACAACCAATAGGTGAGCTCGACTAGCTTCTACATCCATGTGGCGCCGTGGGCCAGAGCTAGGGCACAGCTCAGACGGAGAGGTGAGTAGCAATGACAGCTCACGGTCCAGCCCCTAGCCTCCCACTCATCCACGGGACAGGGAAACGATGACCTACAGTTTGCCCACGCCGGACGATCAAGCGATGATCGGCGATCCGAGAGAGGAATCAAAAAGTGAGGCGTAGCATCGGGTTTCGGTCGTGATGAAGAACTCAAAAGAGGAAGAAGCTGCGGGTTGGCTACACGCTAGGGCTTGCGGAAATGGGGAAAGAGCAGCTTATAAGGTAATGGCATTTTCCATATTAGTCCTTCTATCTCTCAAATCTAAAATAGATCCCTGGCTTTTGTCCTTTTTTCCGTATAACCCCTTAAACCTTTAGATATCTCTACTGTAACCCCCTTTAGATCTATGAGATTTAAGTCACTAATTTCCCTAATTTGGATTTCCTTTCGGTCTTAGCCCCTAAACTATTTAATGTAATACCATTTGAATCCCGAAACTTTGTCTAAGGGCCCGGAATCCTAGGACCTTTTCCGAAAAATCTTTCGGAGCGGAATAAAAGTGTCGGATTTAACATCCTCCCCCACTAATAAAAATTTGGTCCCCAAATTTCGTTATTCCTTATATGGCAAACATTAGCCGCTAAATATATCCATACTCATCATGAATAACCACTTCGTTTGATACCCAATGATTACTCTGCTACGGATCAACTGGAGATATCAATCCAAAGGTTTTCATCCAATAACCAGATATACCCGAACAACCAATCAATCATCACACCTATTTAGGGCACTCAGTCCTAAGATCACTGGCGCCAAGTCTATATTCCGATCCTCAAACGTAAAACATCAAATCCATGAGTATCACTCAAGTATACCTAAATCAATAACATCCTCCGAATATCACAAGTCCTATCTCCTCCACTAGATCGTCAGAAGATAACATATAGTTAAATGTTTCCACCAATGAGTCATACCATATGTTACTAGCAATAACGAACTTTCAAATAACCAATCACAGAAAGATCATATATCCACCAAATGATCCATCAAAGAGTTACAAGTCCGACAGGTCCATATCCACTACTAGAATCTTCAAAACAAAATATAACATAGAGATTCATCAATCTCAATCGACCTCTCAACACCAACGAGAAAGTCCATGGTGATATCAACCTTATCATCCCGTGAACTAATAGGTCCACGATGGAGATATAATAACCGAAAACAGTGGGCATCTTTAACCTCCTAAATAATGTCCAATATCTCACCGGAAGATAAGGATACAGCTATCTCCACATCCTTCGCACACTAGCGAGTCGTACATCCCGATGCACCATCGAGATTTTCCAACCATATACACTCAATCTATGAGTCAGAATCCCTTATAGAGTAGTGTAAGAACTAGCGAGTCATACCGACCATCGCCTCGTTATCCAATACAGTCAAATTCCTCCATTCCATGGTCAAAACCCTCTAAGGTCCTACTCCATAACAAGGAGATAGAGACATGCTATCTCTCAGGAGTATCTCAACATACTCATAAAGCAATTCCTTTATTTCCCCACGGGTCGTCCCCGATATCATCTAACCAAAGGTGGTCTAGTTTTATAAGTGATTTGCCTCCACGCAAATCATAAGTCCGTAGGTACCTTTTTAGTTATTCAACCAAGTACATGCGGTAACCCATAAGTGTCAAGCAACTAGCTTCACACTTTTCTATATTAGCTCAAATCATCTACCAACATGTACCTTCTATGTCAACAACCGAGTACAAGTGATCAATGGTCAAAGTCCTCAAGAAACAGAATATATCACTCCTCTACCAATCGTAACAATATATAAATAATGTTACCCTACTGCATCAATGCAGATCATGTACTCAAGACATGACATCTAGCTTATCTGCCCAGATATACATAACATAAAAAGCTTACAGCTCCAGAAGCTAAAGTGAATTGATCCAATATTGATCGAGCCAATTACGATAGGCAACCTAGTCCTCACGCAGCTAATAGTAGCTAGTACCAGTACTATGAATGGTAAGGTCCAGAAAAATCAAACAAAATCCTTAACCTCCAATATCTTGATGGCAGGTTCAACACTCGTCTTCCAACCCGTATGTCGGTATCACACAAGGATCAAGATTCTCCGCATTTAGACAATTCCGCAACCAGCCAACGAATGGCCTTCATGGTTGATCTTGACCATGATTACTATAAACTGATTGACCTTAAGTCATCAGACCTAACCAAATTAAAAAAATACTTACTAGGCGGGTACAGAAATAGTAACATGATCCAATAACATGTGAGAATTTCTAAATCATACCTAAATATACAGGTATAGTAACATGATCCAGTAACATGAGAGAATTACTAACCATACCTAAATATACCAGAATGGTAACATGATCCAGTAACATGTGAGAGCTACTAACCATACCTAAATAGACAGGAATGGTAGGATGATCCGATAACACAAGACAATTTCTAAATCATACCTAGATATACAGGTATAGTAACATGGTCCAATAACATGTGAGAATTTCTAAATCATACCTAAATATACAGGTATAATAACATGGTCCAATAACATGTGAGAATTTCTAAATCATACCTAAATATACAGGTATAGTAACATGGTCCAATAACATGTGAGAATTTTCTAACCAATACCTAAATAGGATAAGGGATACAAAAGATTAGGAGAAATACCTGTCGCCTGAAGAAGTCCCATCGCCCAGTCCCAGACAACCACATCGAGAAAAACACTCCGAACAAATCCGACAAGACTCGTAAAACAAGTAGACATCGTAACTCCACAAGTCCACAAGGTATCCGATAACCTGAGCTCTGATACCAAAATAAATTGGTATCAGATAAACACCGAAAAATCCGAAAACACGTAGGCATCGAAACCTACGCTCTGATACCAAAATAAATTGGTATCAGATAGACACCAAAAATCCAAAAGCACTCAAGGTATCCGACAACCTGAGCTCTGATACCAAAATAAATTGTCACGCCCCGAGACCCAAGAGCCGCTGTTCCAATATAAAATCGGACAGCACCTCCCCTGTCCGGCGGACAATTTACACATACAAACAATATATATGACAACCCACGCAGTATATATTTGGCCTCAGGCCTCCAAAATAGATATTTACAACGTAAAAGTACCCGACAACTAAGTAAATCATACCTGACTGCGGACCGGTCCGACTTACGACGAAACAACCAATTCAAAAACCCCTTAGGGCACACGACACATATGACATATACAATCCGCTAATAGAAGAATAAAACAAATACACTACAAAGTATAAAACAAAAACATGTCGTGATGGGTAGGGACTGGCTGTTGGGCTCTTCTGGCGACTCCAAATATCTCAACCTGAAATAAAAATATATGGCAACGGGGTGAGTCCATAACTCAGCGAATACCCAACAGACATGCGTAGAAAGTTATAATAACAATAGGAGTCTACGCTGATACAGTCTCATATGAACAATAGGGAAAGACAAGTACTGAAGATACTGAGTAGATACATACCTGAATCCATCTAACCTGGAAAGAGGGTAATAAATACCAGATGGAACAACAATAGACATATAAGCAGGATAACAAGTCTCCAGTATATGCAATGTCAAACAAGTGCAAGAATCAAGTGCAGCAAACAATGCACGATGCAAAGTATGCACATGGTGTAATGACATGTGTCACCCCCTAGTCCCAGTTAGGATATCGTCCACGACGTCCGCGTGGGTAGAGCTGTGACAACCTGTACCCAGTCAGGACATGGTCCACAACGTCCACGTGGGTCAGCATGCAATAATGCAAGGATGGTGCATGCCCCAAACATATAAAGCACCCTGATGCAATGACATGTGTCACCCCCTAGTCCCAGTCAGGATCGTCCACAACGTCCGCGTGGGTAGAGCTGTGACAACCTGTACCCAGTCAGGACATCGTCCACAACGTCCGCGTGGGTCAGCATACAATAATGCAGAGATGGTGTATGATAGATACACATACCTCCCTCACCAAGTCCTCAGTATACTAAGTCTCAGCCTGAATTCCTATAACAGGAAATACTGGTGACCTACAAGGTATACTGGCCGAAATCTACAGATCCCTCATGTCAAATGCAAGAGATACATCACGATATCTAAGAATACATATAGATTTGACAATACCTGAGACTGTATGAAACTAACAGCATAATAACCCAGGGATAAACAACAAGTATCCAGAACAAGAATAATAAACAGGGATAACCAACAAATATCCAGAACAGGCAAAATAAACAGGGATAGCGTATGATCTTACTGCTATCTATAACAGTCTATGCATAACAAGATGACAATATCATAAAGATAAGTCAAAGGGTACCCGCCTCAAAATAGCAGTAGTCCGTATCAAATAAGAACCTCCCGTCCGATACCCCTCAATCAAAAGTCCAAATCAGTGCCCTGTATCAAGGACATTTTAAATAGCCATTACAAAGATAGTAATTAGCTAACAAGTCTCTAATTAAATAATAACCTCTCAATTAAACCTAGGTTTAAACAAACCGTAAACCTGATCATCCCATCATTCATCTCAATCTTGATTACCACTTTAATCATCACCCTAACTCCTCCAGGTTAACTAAAATCAAACCATCATCAATTTGATCCAACACAAACCTTAAACAGATCCCAAAATAATACAAACTGAACACATTGATCCCAAGGAAACAAAACATCACTACAATACCAATTCGACACCAAATCGCAGTCCAACAATAACATCACATCATTAAATAGACAACACACTGAAATAAACCAAGTCTTACCCCAAATACATCAATGATCTGATACAAAACTTAGATCTAACCAACACCCAGATAGAGATTCATCCTTACCATTACCTTGATGGTTTGTCCCAGTAGGAGCAGGGAATTAGCTACACAACACCAAACTGCCATAATTCCTTTACCTTGTTATCTTGAACCACAAGAATTAATCAACAATATTCAACATCCAATTTCTAAATAACAACATCAAATCCGCTGATCTAAACCAAACCATCACCTAGCAATGTAACAGAGGTTTATCCATCAAAGTTTACATCGAACTGGTTTCCAAAAGATATTAAGCACAACAGCTTCAAGATCAAAACCATAAGCACATGAAATTTCTATCAGCTCCTTTCACAGACTAATACCCAAGCATCAATACAAGAAGTAACTCATCGATCCCACATCACAGGCTTATCTATTGGAGGTCACGACAACAAAACAAACCAAGAATACAAGCTTTAAAATAGAATCGAACTCACCCAGAAATTTATCTCCTCATCTGTTTAGATCAGAATACTCCAATCCCAGGAACTCATTTCCCAACAATCCCAAGCCAACTGCAGCCAAATCCAAGAAGGCAAAAATTGCTACCAAATTTCAAATCCAACTCCGATTCACAGCTCTTACCTCAGATGCTATCTCCAATGGTAGGAACTCACAGTGAGCAGGAGGAAAACTCCACCATTCAATCGAAAGCAGAATAGAGATTAGATCCAGAGCTTACTTGATTTCGAGCTGTCGACCATCCCTCGTTTCCGTACCAATAGAACGACAACCAATAGGTGAGCTCGACTAGCTTCTACATCCATGTGGCGCCGTGGGCCAGAGCTAGGGCACAGCTCAGACGGAGAAGTGAGTAGCAATGACAGCTCACGGTCCAGCCCCTAGCCTCCCACTCATCCACGGGACAGGGAAACGATGACCTACAGTTTGCCCACGCCGGACGATCAAGCGATGATCGGCGATCCGAGAGAGGTATCGAAAAGTGAGGCGTAGCATCGGACATTATATTGCCACATGTATTAGGCAATAGGACATGAGTTGTATATATATACACTACCCAGGCTTGTAATGAGATATAGGAAATAAAGGTTTCAACTCCACTTTGAGTATTTTCTTCGTCGCTTCGTTTTCACCATTTTCTTCCCCTTCTTAATATCTCTTTATGGTATCAGAGCGATCATGATTCAAGTTCTTGAATCAGGGATTTCAGATCTGCCTAGCTCCTCGCTGCAAAGATGTTCAAAGATTTATGTTCTTGAAGCTGAGATTTCAGATCTGCCCTAGCTCCGCCTCGCAAAGACGTTCAAGGTTTGGAAGCACTCAAATCAGATCTGAAACCAGCAATCATGGTTTTGTCTCCGACGACATCAGTTACTCATTCTAATCCTGGTATGAATCAGCAAACTTCAGCTTCTACTGCTTTACCTAATCTCAATCCTCTTCCCACACTTCCTTCCATGAATCAGTCCTTCTCTGTTAAGCTTGATGAAAATAATTACTTGATTTGGAAAAATCAGCTCCTAAATATAGTGATTGCTAATGGATTAGAAGAGTTTATAGATGGTACTCGTCCGTGTCCTTCTAAATTCCTTGATCTGAACAATCTGGTTGTTAATCCTGAGTACACGTCGTGGCAACGCTACAATCGGTTGATAATGAGCTGGATTTATTCATCTTTAACCGAAGGACTCATAACTCAGATTGTTGGGTATTCCACAGCACAAGATATTTGTCTAGCTCTTGATCAGATTTTTTCGGCTTCTTCATTTGCGCGTATATCAGAATTAAGAAGTATGTTGCAAAATCTAAGTAAGGATGGACTCTCGGCGTTGGAATATATTCAAAAGCTTAAAGGTATTTCCAACAAACTTGCTTCTATTGGAGAACCTGTTTCTTACAATGATCATTTACTGTATTTGTTGGGGGGTCTCGGGAAGAATTATAATGCCTTTGTTACTTCCATTCAAAATCGTGGTGATCGCCCTTCTATTGAAGAAGTGCATAGCTTATTATTGAGTTATGAGTACAAGTTGGAAAAACAAGATTCTGCCGATCAATTGAGCTCCCTTCAATCTAATATGGTTCGATTGTCAATGACAAAGAATCCTACTCAGCCAAGACAACATCAGTTTGTTGCATCATCGACAAATGAAATTACTTCTTCCTACTCTAAACCTCAAAATGGTCTTCTTGGAAAAGATCCTACAGTCGTTCAGTTTTCTAATCAGTGGAGATCTCCACAGTTTAAATCAACTCAGGTTCCAAGAGAACGATGTCAGATTTGTTTTAAACTTGGCCACACAGCAAATGTTTGTTATCATCGAGCAAATCTTAATTATAGACCAGTGTTTTCTCAACCAAAGGCGTTTAATAACTTTGTTACTTCTAATTCAGCTGCGCCTGGTCCTGTTTCACCTAATTTGATTGCTACAACTAATACTGTTGGTGATCCGAGTTGGTATATGGATTCAGGAGCAACTCACCACTTTACTCCTGATTTGAATATGTTGGATTCTGCCACTCCTTTTACTGGTGCTGAGCGTGTAGTAGTTGGTGATGGTAAGAATATTTCGATTTCACATGTTGGCAATTTAGCTTTACCTACCTACTCTAGATCTATCAAACTGTCTAATATTTGTCACACTCCTGCCATGTCTAAAAATCTCATTAGCGTTTCTCGTTTATGTCATGATAACAACGCTTTTGTTGAATTTCACTCTACATTTTTCTTGGTTAAGGATCAGGTCACACATCAAGTTATTCTTCAAGGGATCCTTGATCATGGGTTATATCGCGTTCATCCCTCCTCACAAACTTCCATTTCATCTTCTACATCGCCTTCACGTACTTTTCAAGCCCATATTGCAGCTTCTTCTGATCCAAATCTTTGGCACAGGCGTCTTGGTCATCCATCCTCTACAGTTGTCAATCAAGTTTTAAAAGTTGGTAATGTGTTCATAGACAAGTCTATTTCTCTTGAATTCTGTACTTCCTGTCAGTTAGCTAAAAGTCATAAGCTTCCGTTTGCTTTGTCAAACTCTCATACATTGAATAAATTTGAGCTTGTTCATACTGATTTGTGGGGTCTTTCTCCCATCTTATCTGTCACTGGTCATAAATATTTTATGTTGATTGTTGATGATTTTACTAGATTCTCTTGGCTATATCCATTGCGTTCTAAAGATGAGGCATATTCCATCTTTGTTACCTTTTACAATATGGTTCAAAATCAGTTTAATACCTCTGTTAAAGTTGTTCGTTCTGACGGGGGTGGTGAATTTCGGTCTCTCACAAAATTTTTTGCTGAAAAAGGTATACTTCATCAACTATCGTGTGCTTCTACTCCTGAACAAAATGGTAGGGTTGAACGTAAAAATAGACATGTGGTTGAAATGGGTTTGTCTCTTTTGGCTCATTCTAATATGCCTCTTAAGTTTTGGCCCTATGCTTTTTCTACTGCCGTGTTTCTCATTAATTGATTACCTACAGAAGTTTTACAGCTCAAATCTCCTTATAGGATTCTTTATAATAAAGAACCTGATTATCACTTTTTTCGAACTTTTGGTTGTGCTTGTTTCCCTTTTCTTCGTCCTTTCAATTCTAATAAACTAGAATTCAGATCATGTCAATGTGTATTTTTCGGCTATAGTTCTAAACACAAGGGTTATCTCTGTTTTGATCCTTCCACTTCAAAAATTTTCATCTCTCGTCATGTGATTTTTAATGAACAATGTTTTCCTTTTAGTTCTTTTTCGTCTGATATTTCTTCTCGTACTCCTCCATCTATTACTTCTCTTCCTATTTTCAATTCTTTTAATCCTGTTACACATCTTTTACCTACTCCACAATCTCTGCCACCTGCAAATTCTTCTACTTTTGATCCTTCAGTTTCTTCTGGTCCTGCTCCAACTGTTAACGCACATCTTATGCCTCCTTCACAGTCTTTGCCTTCCACAAATTCTCCTACTTCTGTTGAATTTTCAGTCACTTCTAGTCCTGCTCCAAATATTGTACAGGTCTCTTCTCCTCCTGACTCCTTGGGTGTTGATTTGCCACATGTGGTTCCTAATTTCATGCCATCAACTGTTAACGCTCATCATATGGTGACAAGAAGTAAATCTGGCATTTTTAAACCTCGTGTTTTGTTAGCCGGTGTTCTTAATAATCAGTTCGAACCTTCTTCTTATAAGCAAGCAGCAGAGATTTCTGAATGGAAAGATGCTATGTTGGTTGAGATTAATGCCCTGTTACTTCAGAAAACTTGGTCCCTTGTTCCTAAACCTGCTAATGCTAATGTAATCGGTTGTAAGTGGGTGTATCGTTTGAAATTAAAGCCTGATGGATCTATAGATCGATATAAAGCTCATTTGGTTGCTAAAGGTTATCATCAAACTGCTGATATTGACTATTCTGAAACTTTTAGCCCTGTTATTAAACCTCAAACTATTAGAGTGGTTCTTACTATTGCTGTTACACGAAAATGGCCTATTCTTCAACTTGATGTTCAAAATGCGTTTCTTCATGGTGATCTTACTGAGACGGTTTATATGAAACAACCTCCAGGCTTTCTTAGTTCTTCTTACCCTGATATGGTGTGTAAGTTACATAAATCATTGTATGGTTTGAAACAGTCACCTCGTGCTTGGTTTACAAAACTCAGTCAAGCACTTTTACAGTGGGGTTTTTCTAGTTCTAAGGCTGATCCGTCCTTATTTTTTTGCTCCTCGAGCCTTGACTTTCTGATTGTGCTTGTCTACGTCGATGATATCATTGTCACGGGTAGTTCACAGAGCTTAATTGATTCTTTGCTTATTTTTCTTAATAAGCAGTTCACTATGAAAAATCTGGGTTCTTTACACTATTTTTTAGGTATTGAGGTACATCATTCTGATAATGGTTTACATCTCAGTCAAACAAAATATATCACTGATCTTCTGAAGAAAACTGGTATGTTTGACGCTAAACCTTGTGAGACTCCCATGTCATCTGGTACTTCTTTATCTCTATATGATGGTCTTCCCTTGGAAGATGGATCTGAATATCGCAGCATTGTCGGTGCTCTTCAATATTGTACTATGACTCATCCTGATCTATCTTTTGCTGTCAATAAGGTTTGTCAGTTCATGCATTCACCGACTGTGTGTCATTGGCAAGCTGTGAAACGAATCTTGAGATATTTGCGTGGAACCTTGTCTCTTGGTTTGTCAATTTCTCCTATTTGTTCTCCCTTTTTAATGTGTTATACTGATGCTGATTGGGCTTCTTGTCCGGATGATCGTCGTAGTACAAGTGGCTATTGTGTATTTTTGGGAGATAATCTTGTTTCTTGGGCTTCTTCTAAACAGAAGGTTGTGTCACGCTCTAGTACTGAATCCGAGTACCGTGCTGTTGCTAATGGTGCTGCTGAAATTGCTTGGTTTGAATCTTTGCTTCGTGAACTTCAGATTGCCTTGGATTCTGTGCCATGCATTTTTTGTGATAATGTGAGCACGCTATATCTTTCTGCTAATCCTGTCATGCATGCTAGAACCAAACACATTGAAATTGATTATCATTTTGTTCGCGAATGTATTGCTGCTCAGTCTTTGCATGTTCAATACACTCCGTCCTCTACTCAGCTTGCAGATATGTTGACTAAACCTCTGCCTACTTCCAGATTTTTATCCTTACGTTCCAAACTCAATGTTCTTCATCGTCCCTTGAGTTTGAGGGGGGATGATAAGAAGAGTTAATAGAGGTTAGTTGGTTTGAATGGTCATTATATTGCCACGTGTATTAGGCAATAGGACATGAGTTGTATATATATACACTACCCAGGCTTGTAATGAGATATAGGAAATAAAGGTTTCAACTCCACTTTGAGTATTTTCTTCGTCGCTTCGTTTTCACCATTTTCTTCCCCTTCTTAATATCTCTTCAAGCATCAATACAAGAAGTAACTCATCGATCCCACATCACAGGCTTATCTATTGGAGGTCACAACAACAAAACAAACCAAGCATACAAGCTTTAAAATAGAATCGAACTCACCCAGAAATTTATCTCCTCATCTGTTCAGATCAGAATACTCCAATCCCAGGAACTCATTTCCCAACAATCCCAAGCCAACTGCAGCCAAATCCGAGAAGGCAAAAATTGCTACCAAATTTCAAATCCAACTCCGATTCACAGCTCTTACCTCAGATGCTATCTCCAATGGTAGGAACTCACAGTGAGCAGGAGGAAAACTCCACCATTCAATCGAAAGCAGAATAGAGATTAGATCCAGAGCTTACTTGATTTCGAGCCGTCGACCATCCCTCGTTCCCGTACCAATAGAACGACAACCAATAGGTGAGCTCGACTAGCTTCTACATCCATGTGGCGCCGTGGGCCAGAGCTAGGGCACAGCTCAGACGGAGAGGTGAGTAGCAATGACAGCTCACGGTCCAGCCCCTAGCCTCCCACTCATCCACGGGACAGGGAAACGATGACCTACAGTTTGCCCACGCCGGACGATCAAGTGATGATCGGCGATCCGAGAGAGGAATCAAAAAGTGAGGCGTAGCATCGGGTTTCGGTCGTGATGAAGAACTCAAAAGAGGAAGAAGCTGCGGGTTGGCTACACGCTAGGGCTTGCGGAAATGGGGAAAGAGCAGCTTATAAGGTAATGGCATTTTCCATATTAGTCCTTCTATCTCTCAAATCTAAAATGGATCCCTGGCTTTGGTCCTTTTTTCCGTATAACCCCTTAAACCTTTAGATATCTCTACTGTAACCCCCTTTAGATCTATGAGATTTAAGTCACTAATTTCCCTAATTTGGATTTCCTTTCGGTCTTAGCCCCTAAACTATTTAATGTAATACCATTTGAATCCCGAAACTTTGTCTAAGGGCCCGGAATCCTAGGACCTTTTCCGAAAAATCTTTCGGAGCGGAATAAAAGTGTCGGATTTAACACCAACCATCCTAGTGGTGTTTAATGAACATTTAAGTATTCGCATACGAGCGGTACTTTACAGAATAGAAAATCAACGACTGTACGAATACAAATTTTCGATTAAACTCGAAGGTCAAACAAAGAAAGTATCAACAGGCGATATAAAATAAACAACAATAAGGAACAAGATCAAGCAGACCTATTCAGATATAACAAGCGATGTATTTTAAGATAAAAAAATTACAAGAATACAAATGAGAAGTACCCGTCTTAAATTGTAGAACGTGTCCAAATAAATCTCTCACGATCAACTGTACGAGTCCAACTCAAGGCACTGTACCAATAATAATGTTTAGCTAATTATTAAATTAATAAATTAGCTAACGAAATAATAAACACAATTAGGACAAATCCTAATCACAACTTCTATTTAATTACATCTATTTAAATAATTAGCTCACGCTAATTTGGGACTACATTCAAGTATATGTTTAGTCCCCAAAATTCATCCCATCTAGTGATTAATCTCTATTAAGTCCAGTACTACATTAGCTCTCAACCATTGTATCCATAAACAGATTCCTCACTAATCTTATTGATCGAGTCAAATCATAAGCATGAACCAACTCAAAACTTCTTCGCAGTAGCAAGTGAAGAATACAACATACATCCACTCTACAATTTCACTATTATTATAGCATCTCTATACAACTAATCACATAAACTAAACTAAACCATAAATTATACTCCACGTCAAAGCTTCCTAGTGCTCTCCGACACCAGTATTCCCAAACCTACCTATTTTATAATCCTATGAAATATAAATTAGTATTATGTTCTCACTGCTAGTAGAGTAAAGGCAACCGTGAGATCATCAGAATTTCATCCTTATCAAAACTGCAATTTTTGGTAAAACAAAATGGAATCAACGTATCTTCAATATCCAAATTCATCATCATAAATAGGCAACACAAAAAGATATTAAGGACTGCAAAGATCACACTAACTTTATGTCAACACCTAAACTCCAACGACAGGATAAAGAACAAACCTACAGCAAGGTATCAATTTTCCCAACCAAAGCTTCTGCTCTAAATTGAAATACAAAGAAGCATGGGAAACAATCATTACCTTAGGGATTCTCCTCTCATGGTCGACGGACTCGATGGCTTGACCTTGGGTGCTGCAAAACCGACAGCGATCGATGATGGGGAAGAAGCTGCGGCGCCGAGCGGTGGTTGGCATAGAGGTAGGCAGAGGCGGCGTGAGGCATGGCGTCGGCTAGGGTTCCACCCTGTTCGTGCGCACCAGAGAAGACGAAAGAATAAGAAGGAGAAGGCGAAGGGTAGGCGCGGCGGTTTCGGGCGGGCGAGAGGCTATGGCGTCGGGGAAGGAAACGAAGAGAAGAATGATTTCGGGAGATAATGTTAGGGTTTATAATATTTTTGGCTTTTTGCAAAAAGATCCTCCAATTTTAAATAATTCCAACTAGACCCCTAATTTTTGAATTTTTCTATTTTAACCCCTTAAATGTCGATATTTAGCATTTCCACTGCATTTTTTTCACAGGAATCAAGCTGACAACGCTACGACAAGATGCATACTTTATGAATTCTATTGCACTTATCATATATTTTCTTTATTAATAAATTAATAATGTTTAATGTTATTAAAATGATGAGTTTAAATTGTCACCAATGATACCATATAACAAAATTTAGCACATATGATAAATTCAAATTTTAGAAGTTAATTCTTATGATAAATTAAAATTTTCAATCAGTTTTAAATATTTATAATTATGCATTGTGATCCTATAATTTGAGCCTTAATGTTGTGGTTGCTTAATGCTAAAAGAAAGCAAATCAGAGGAAAGGGAATAAAAAAATGAAAGAAATAGCTCAACACTTTGTTTACTTGTCTTATATGATAAAAATGAAAGAAAATGGAAAATAACAATTTCACCCTTTTCTTCCTCGCCTTTCTCAAGTACATAAGTTTACTTGCAAAATGTGTCAGTCGTTGTCACTTGACTAGTATTCGCTGAGCTTATCCTCTACTCAACTCGTCGGTCTCTAAGCTCTCCTACCTACCGTTTACTAATTGATCTTTGACATCACTCAAATCCACTCGCCCAGTGAGCTCCACACATTGTATGAGCTTTGTTGTCATTCGCCATATGAATTCCAACACCTTCCACTAACACCCTGTTTGAAAACCCATGAAAATTCAATTCCATCCAGGAATTGAATTTAATTCCATGATTTGAATGTAACTTAAGTGAAGGAATTGAATTCTCATGGGAATTGAAATCCAACAAAACTAAGGAATTCAATTCTATCCCAAATAGGTGTGATTTGGTGTGGGAATTGAATTCCAACAAATGAAAATACTAAAATAACCTCACATAAATATAATGTTTGATTCGTAACCTATTAATGAAAGGTAAAATAGTAAAAGCAATCAAATTCATTTAGTTTTAGACTCATTCTAATTAATTCCTTTGTTTACCGATTCATTCCAAACATAAGAATTGAATTCAATTCTAGTTGGAATTCAATTCTTGATGGAATTCAATTCAATTCCATTGCTTAAAAACATTCCAAACGGGTGTAAATGATCTCAGTTGCTTGCCTAGATCGCTGCCAAAGCTTTGATTCTGTTTACCGCTCGATCCAACAAATCCTACTACTAATCAAGCTCTGAAGTCAACCTTAAGCTCTGATGTTGTTTGTTGCCTAAGCTCTAACTATTGCTCGACCTCCCCTTATTTGAGCTCTTTGCCTATTCAAATACTTGTCCAACCTCCTCACCGTTATTTGGAATCTGTAAAGGAGAGAGATCTTCGGGGTGCAGGCCCCCACTCCTACCTTGCGTTCGTGATCGAGACCTATATCGAGCCTCGTTTTCCTAGGCCTGCTGTCGCCCAGGGGAAAAACTTCGCCTTGGCATCCTTCTACGATACCCCGACTTATTCCACTTTTTCCGAGGTTTGGTGTCTGCCTCCTAGCCAAACTTCTTCTTCAAGGCGTGACAATCCTCCGTGGAATGTGTCGAGCTGCCATGGTAACTACAGTACCTTGGTGATGGTTCCGGCTACTTGGTGTCTACCATCTCAACCAGCCGGCGCCTACCATCCCACTGTTCCTTCCCAGGGTGAAGGTCTTTTCGCCGAGCTGGGGCCGGAGGCTCCCTCCTGTCTGATCTGGGAGCCGTCAAAGGGGGGGGGCTCCGACTGGATCTTTGCGACGGGCGTACTGTACTTCTTCCACATTGACATGCTTGACGGAGCATCCCAACAAATCATCAAAACTGGCGGGGGACTTCTTTACCAAGGATCGGAAGAAGTCCCCTTCAGCGAGCCCTTGGGTGCAGGCACTGACGAGTATCTCTGATGTTGCGCTGGGCACGTCTTGCGCCACCCAGTTGAACCTCTGGATATACTCCTTGAGTGGTTCCTTAGGCTTCTGTTTGAGGGCAAAGAGATTAAGTGCCGTCTTCTGGTAGCGACGGTTGCTCGCGAAATGAAAGAAGGCTGTCCGAAGCTTCGCGAAGGAGTTGATGGAACCTTATGGCAGCCTCTGGAACCACCGTTGAGCTGCTCCGGACAGGGTGTTTAAGAACACCCGACACTTCACCCCGTCGGTATACTGGTGCAGGAGTGCAGCATTCTCGAATTTGCAGACGTGATCTTCTGGATCCATCTTCCCATCATAATCGGGGATCCCCGGCCCGGGGAACTGCTTTGGCATAGGGTCCTCAACAATCTCGGATGAGAAAGGTGTAGAGGGAACCTTATGGGAGGTCTTGGGTTCATCCCTCTTCCCCTGTCTCTCTTCATGCCTTTGGGCGCTGGAGGCCACCGAGTGGGCCTTCTCAATGTCTCCGGAAGACTCTCTTTGGGGGCCTGGGGCTACTCCATCCCGTCGTCCCACCGGGGTGATAGATTTCCGTGTATGCGAGACGGAGACTCTAGGGATCTCCTCCCTCGCCGGATCCCCTTGTTGCGAGGCAGCCTGCTTGACTTGGTGTTGTTCCAGCGTCTCTTTAATAGCGTTGGCTACTAGGCGATCGAGTTCCTCTCTTGTAAGGACAAGGGCTTGTCCCTCCGGTCCTGCCATCGGTGCTCCTTCAGGTGCTTTGCTAGTTTCCCACAGACGACGCCAAATTTGTTCCGGAAGGAATCGTCATCGATGGCCGGTCACTGAGGTTTCACCCACGTAGAAGTCTCTGTGGAGGGGAGGAACTCTTTGCGGCTTTGCCCTGCGAGATTAACACGAGTGTTAGGGGACACGCCGGAAGTTGTCCGGCGGAGTCCACTCCGACGCTCAAGTCAAGATCTTGATGGAGAATGAAGGCAACTGGGAAGGAGAAAAGTACTAAGTAAGGACAGTGCATAACCCCTTTACCGGAGGGGCTGAGCTACCTTTTATACCGATGGAGGTCGACTAAGCATGCTCCCTCGATCTGTGCCACGCCTCCTCGATTTGAGCCACGTTGCCCCCCTTCTTCGGCGGTTACTCGATAACTTTTGAAACGGTCTGCGCCGTTATTACGCTTCGACCCATTGCGGTATTTAAGGGTCGTGATGACTCCATATAACGGGGATGCTTATCTGTAAACAAGAAGGGGGTCAGTACTTGAGGTCGGTTGTTACTGGGGCTCCGCCTCCCGAGATGATCTTGGGGTCGTTTGGCTTGGGTACGCGCGGGCGATATGCTTCCCGAGGAGCTCTCGGGGCCCATCCTCTCGGGGTGATCCCGGGTGGGGTCTTCTGGCTGACCTTCCCGGGTGCGTCTCCAAGGGAAGTCCCGAGGCCCAGGAAGGAGGGTTACTTCGACCCGACGTGTTGTGCCACGTAGCTTCTACATCTTGGGCCTGCCCCGGGCTATTCAACCCTATCATAGTTGTTGATGAGTTGTTTTGGATATGTTTCAGATTTAGATTTTCTACAGTAACTTAGTTGAGTAGCTCCCAATCTTGAATTGCTTCCTATCTATAGCTTGCTACTTTGGTTTTCTTTTGGGTAATCGATTACAACTTGTGTAGCATTCAGTTTTGATGGACGATGATGTAGGATTTGGGATCTTAAAGTGTGACCTTAGATTGAGTTGAGGTTTTGATTTGGTTTGTTGTTTTCTAAATAGAGATCATGGGTTAGATCGAAATGTATCTTGGAACTCAAATCATAGTCTTGTTTTGATTCCCTTGCTGTGCTTGTTAAATATAGAAAATTTTGACATGAAAAATCTTAAATTAAAGGCTTGGTTCAGATTAACTATATTTGACGGGCTAAATTGTAAAATGGCCACCACTTATATCTCATCCCTCCTTCCCTTCACAACCCACGCCCGAACAGTTCACCTTTTCTTTCCTTCACGCGTCGACGCCCTCCCCGCTCAAAATCTTCCTCTTCTCTTCCTCCATCGTTTCTTTCCCTTAGTCTCTTCTTTACCTGCGCGAGCCATTCTCTCGTCCTCACCGAAGGTCAGCCGATTTGGGGGTTTCTTTCTCCTCTCTTGCTGTTCGTTAGCGTTGGATCAGAGCTGCCGAATCTAGGACAAAGGATTGTCGTCGGCACGGGATTAAGGTAAGGTTTGTATTGGTGGATTAATCTTGTGAATGGCATCTGTTTAGATCTGGATGTTTGGTTGGTTTCCTATGATCAGTGTGTGTGTGTTTGGGTTCTGCCGTGAGTTTCTTGATGGAAGTTTTGTTTTGGAGTTTGGTTCTATCTTGTGGATTTTGTGGCTGACCTACTGTGTAATACCGTAGAGAAGGATGGAGAATCAAAATGGGATAAATCAGTGGCGTGGTTGTGGATTTAGTTGGGAGTTTATGAGTTTGTAAACTCTATGTCACGAGTCTCCATGTGAATGCTCTGTTTTCTTTACTCTAGTATTTGGCATGTTTAGGTTGTTCAGGCCATGGTGTTCCTTGACCGAGAGCTTCACTAGTGGGTAGCCATGAGGTTTGTAATGGGTTCCCAACTCTGTTATTGGTTGTGATCTTGGAGCTAATTAGTTGGTGGATTTGAGTTTATTCTTCGATGCATTGTGCTTGGGAGGTGTTGGATTGCGGTTTTAGTCTTGTTGTTATCCACTAATATTGTTGGTGATCACCTCCATGTACCAGACAGTACCACACTATATGAACTGTAGGGGGCTGTGTCAAATTCATGTGGTTTAGGTAATAGCTTGATGATGATTGTGTTTGGGGTCCTTGCCGTGAACCACCATTGGTTATGGAACCAATTAGGTGTGGATCAACCTAGAAGGTGAATTTAGCTAATGATGTAAAGTTGATTAGGTTTGCATTTAGCTCCATGGGATTTAACCTAATTTTAATAGTTGGGTTAAATCTAGTACAACTTAGTATCTTTTGTTATGATAGCTTAAATTATGTCCTTTGGTATAGGATACTGATTTGCTTATGGACTTCTGGACGGAGGGTTCTTTTCGTTTACAGACTTCTTCACTTGGAAACAGGTATCTTTGACTTTATCTCTGCAGATACGGTCATTTTTTCTATTCATGGTTTATTATGCATAGTAGTAGTATTTACCTTATATCTGTCTTTGTTTATCCTGCTTGATACTTGTTGCTTAACTTTGAGATACTCAAAATTTTATGTCAATATAGTCTCAATGCTTGATACTCTTATTCTGTAATGCACACACGTGTGCATGTGTGTATAGGAGTACTTATATGTCATATAATACCTGACATTTGTTGATACCTTACATTATTGCATTTATACCTAATAGCTTATTTGTAGGTCATGATTCATGTTTTCAGACCTGTGCATGTCATATTGAGGTATGATTGGTGGGTGTTGCATGTATTAACATCATGCACCATCTTTGCATTATTACATAACTGGCAATCGTTAGCTCCCTTGTGTTTGAGACAGATCGTCAGTCATATTAGGATCTGTACACATTGCTACTTATGAGTTAGTGGTACTATCAGGAGGGTGTGTGCAGTTGCCTTGTCATGGCTCCGCTTGGGCATTCATGGGTAGTGGTATTCGCAGCGTGGTAGCAGACAGGGATCCCTCCTCTTTCCCGTGATGCGAGGAGATGAGAGCAGTGGTCCCCCATATGATTTAGGGTAGGATAGGTGTGTCCTCTGCCAATATCCTTTTCACTCGGTCACTCAGGAGCAATGCTGGCAGAGTGGATACAATTGTCATAGACCTACCCATTCGACCTCACCCATGACCAGTGACAATGACTTACTGGCGTCAGGGGTGACCATATCATTATATCATGTGCATGATTGCATAGATTGCATTTGCTTATGCTTGCTACATTTGTTTGAGCTATGATTGCTATATTTGGATGACATGCACATGCAGGAGATATTTTTGCATAAGGTCTGGTGACCTTTCAGGTTCCGGAGTTTATGACCTTCTTACCCCGTAGGTGGGTTTGATGTTAGTATGTACTTGCATTCAGTTTCTCATTCATGTATTCTGATTATTCCTATGAGACTGTATATGCTTAATTCTATATTTCTTTTCTATAACTTTTTTACAACCATGCATATCTATCCATATATATACCCGTGGAATCTCCCTGGACTAACCCTCATTTGTCTATTTTCCCTTTTCAGGATGATTTCGTCAGGAGAGCCCAACAGTTAGTCCCTTCCTTTATAACTGGTTTTGATTCGCTGCGTTTTTCTTTTTATTTATAGTGGATGTATTTTTTTTTTGTTTCCTTTATGTTTTGTGGACTTATATATGATGTGGATTTATATATTTGTGCGTTGGTATGCTTGAAGGGTATTTGGTGTTTGGTTTTGCACTGGTTGCGACAGTACATGACTTTATTAATTGTGATGGATATTTTCTGTCCTTTATTTTTCATATTGTTGGATGTGATATGTGTAGAGGCCATGGATACCCTATTATGTATGTATAAGAATTCATATTGTCTACCGTAAAAGGGGGATGGTGTTCAATATTTATCGAACCAATGGCTCCTTGGGTCATGACAGTGTTGTTCTTGTGATATATTAGTATGGTGAAATTTTTGTAGCTTTTGTTGTGAATATGTTGTGATGATATTGTTGAGGCAATCTAAGGTCCGGAGTGACCTTGTGTTTTGATGTTTGGGCAAAGGGTTTAAGTTAGGTTTTCCCTTGTGTACTAATATGGGTATGTGAGTGTGCAGGTTGTACAGGTTTACACATATTGACTTGGCTGGATGGCTTCGGTATGGTGAAGGGTTGCATGGAGACAAGCTGGAGGCTTGTGTGCACCCGAGGACCTGATATAGCAGGGATGATGAGCCGAGGGGCGCGGACTTCGAGGCGTACGTGAAGGATGACATGGAGACAAGCTGGATGCTTGTGTGCATCCGAGGGACGAGGGCCGAAGATGAAGTGGGCACGAAGGCAATAGTCAAGGCTGCTGGTGAAGAGTCAGCTAAGGCAAGGGACAAGAGCCGAGGGAAGATGACTCCAAGGGCAAGCTGAGAAGTGGACTTCAAAGGGCACATGTGAAGGGTGGCATGGAGGCAGGTCGAGGACTTGCGTGCGCATCCGAGGGACATAGCCGGTGGAAGAGGACTTCAAGGAGCAAGCCAAGGGAGAATGCTTGAAGGCACATGCCGACAAGGGTCAAGAGAGTGAGGAAGAGTGTTTGTAGAGGCTGGGCAGTCGACTGGTGTTATAACAGTCGATTGCCAGCGCAAACAGAAACTCACAGTAGGTTCTGGACCCTGGGCCAGTCGACTGCCATTTTGGCAGTCGACTGGTAGGTGGCTGGTGAGCTGGCAAATTTGAACGTTGGGGTTGTCAATAGTCGAATCTGGCTGACACCAGTCGACTGCCCTGGGGGCAGTTGACTGGTAGCGAGAAATCAGCCCCGAGTCCTATTTAAAGAGGACTTCGTGGTGGCTGAGTTTCCTGACGAATCTTGTCTTGGTTAAAGGCAAGATAGTAGTCTTTGTGCCTAGAGGTATGCTTGGTGTTGTGGCGAGGTTTCTCCACCCACAAGGAGCGACGAGGGCTAGCCGGAGGTTATCCGGGGAGTGATCCACCGATGGATTCTTGGATTAGTCACCCGGTCGGGGTGGATACCAAGTAAACCGGTATTGTTAGCATTGTTTGTTTCGTTTATTATTGTTTCCACTGTGCAACTAACAACGCAGGTACAAGAAAGATCCGAGAAACACTATTCACCCCCCCTCTAGCGTACGGGAATCGATCCTTACAATTGGTATCAGAGCAAAGGACCGCTCTTATTGGACTAATCGCCAAAGGAGCAAACGCTAGAGGAGAAGAGAAGATGGAAGATAAGTTGAGGAATGACATCTACACTCCGCCGCCCTACGATCATGAAGATTTCGACTATTGGCGGGCGAGGATGAAGAATTGGTTTGGAATGGAGTGGGAGTGTATGGTGGTGCTTGAAGAACCCTATGAAATTCCAAAGGATAAGCACGGGAAAAGGCTTAGGCCTAGGTATTGGAATCAAGAACAACAAGACCTAGCAAGGGCAAACAAGAAGGTAATTGATGTATTAATAAATGTTTTGCCTAACAATGTCTTGAGTGTGTAGGGGCATATCAAAATGCGCATGAGTTATGGAAAAAGGTAGAAGAATATGATGAAAATCCTACCCAAGTCCAAATGGTAGAAGAGCCCAAAGAAATCACCTCAATGGTCCAAGAAAGGGAAGAAGAAGAGGAATTGTTAACTTCATCAAGTAACGAATTGCTCACATCCTCAAGTGAAGTGGAAGAAGAGAGTGAGAGGTCATCCACTTCATCAAGGGAGGAAGAGGAAGAGGTCACCACCTCAAGGATTGAGGGGGAGGAGAGACCCACTTCCATACCGGAGCAAGAAGAAACTTCTACCTCCACCAAAGCAAGGAAAAAGGAACATATTATATGCTTTGGATGCAACGAAAAAGGGAACTACAAGGACAAGTGTCCAAATGGTAAGAAAAAGGAGGTACCCTCTAAACCCATCTCAATTCATTTAAATTCTAACATGGGTTATAGAAGTGGAGAAGCCCAAGAGAAGAAAAAGGAGATTCGATGCTTCACATGTGGAGAATTGGGGCATTACCACACCAAGTGCCCTAGAAAAAGTGAGCTAAAGAAAATGGAGCACTTGAGGAGATGGGAGAAAGATGAAAGAAAGAAGAGAAGAAGTCCACATCAAGGAGGAACTCCAAAGGTAAGGAAGGTAACTCCTAATCTTAAGCCAAAATGTAATTTAAATTCAAGTTCCTCTATGCATGATAAAAATAAAGTTAATTATTCATCTATGCATGCTAGAATTAGGGAAAATTGCTTGCTTGTACACAATCATGGATTCAAATATCATGATAGGACTAGGAATAACAAGGTAGATCAAAACTCTAGGAAAAACATGCATTATGATAGACCTAAGACTTTTGTATCTAAGGATCATGGCACTAAGCCCAAGAAGGGAAGGAATGTGCCTAAAAGGAGGGTAGGTCTAGAAATGTCCAAAGTGGACATATGGATTCTAGGTTTAGGAACCTAGAAAGGGAAAATCAAGCTTTAAGGGAAAAGCTTGATAGGTTAGAGAAAACCCTAGAGAGATTCACTATTAGATCTAAGCGTTTAGATATGGTGTTGGGTGGTTTAAACCGCACCAATGATAGATCGGGGTTGGGATACCGATCTAAGAACTCCCATGCCAAGGAAAGAAATATGCTAGGGTAGCATATGATTATGGCAAGAAGGGGGAAGGCAAAAATGGCAAAGGGGTGCCATTTAAAGGAAAAAGAAATGACTTAACCAAAGACAAGGTGTCTAAGGTTAAGAGGGTTGAGTTTGTAGGCCAAGAGTCTCCGGAGGTACACCGGTGTGGCCTAGTGATGGTTGAGTCACCTAGGGAGGTGGCTAGTGCTAAGAGCTCTAGGGGGAGCTCTAGGAGCCTTTGGGATATATGGTGAATGGACTTTGGGAGGGGTACTCCTAAAGGTCTAGATGGACCATGGAGTGTGCCAAAAGAATTGGAGACGGACTTGAGTGTCAATTCTTGGGTTTTGGCATGGTGTTGTTAAGTTTCATGCATGAAAATATGACATTGGGGTCATATTGCATGAAAATTGATTTTTGATGTGTTATTGCCATGTAAATCAATGCTAGGGATGCATTGTGGGGTGGCATGGGCAAAGACATCAAGAGGAAACCAAAACTAGGACTTTAGGTCAAGGTTTGATTGAAGTTTTTGGCTAGTTTTGGGTTTTGTGTCAAACCTGGGGATGATGATAGATACATTTTGGAATGTATTTTTTCCAAGTAGATATGGGTACCACAAACCTCTCCACAAAATTTGGGAATTTTTGGAGATTTGTGGAATTTTTGGCGCATTTCTGAATTTCGTCAGAAATGTTGAAATTTCAGACTTTCAGAGTATCAGTCGACTGCCATTTTGGCAGTCGACTGGTCAGGACTGATTTTTACATCAGCAGCTGGGTTGGTGTCCAAATGATGCAAAACAAGTATGTGGGGGGCTAGTACACATTGTTTATGGTCATTAGGGACTAAAAGAACCAATGATTGGGATATTATTGGGTTCTTTTGATGTTAGGCAAAGGGGGAAAAGTGTTGGGTTTAAGTTGGGAAACCAAACACACCTTTGCTAGAAACCCTAGGTTTAGGGGGAGCTAAGATTAAGGGGGAGCATGATTGCTCCATTGTTGGCGTAAGGGGAACCTTGGAAAGGTTCTTAAAAATCCTTTGTAAGACCAATGTAGGGGGAGCTTGGGAGAAGCTTTAAAAAGCCCGTTATGGTGAAAAATCCTAACTTGGAGGGTTAGGTGTGGAGATTCCTAGCTTGGAGGGCTAGGTGTGGAAAATTCCTAGCTTGGAGGGCTAGGTGTGGAAAATTCCTAACTTGGAGGGTTAGGTGTAGGATGCCTTGGGATAGGATCCATGTATGCATTGCATATGCATTTATTTAACATTGTTTTTGTTATTCTTTATTACTATTTGTTTCCCTAACTTAAACGTATTGCCAAACATCAAAAAGGGAGAGATTGTTGAGGCAATCTAAGGTCCGGAGTAACCTTGTGTTTTGATGTTTGGGCAAAGGGTTTAAGTTAGGTTTTCCCTTGTGTACTAATATGGGTATGTGAGTGTGCAGGTTGTACAGGTTTACACATATTGACTTGGCTGGACGGCTTCGGTATGGTGAAGGGTTGCATGGAGACAAGCTGGAGGCTTGTGTGCACCCGAGGGACCTGATATAGCAGGAATGATGAGCCGAGGGGCGCGGACTTCGAGGCGTACGTGAAGGATGACATGGAGACAAGCTGGAGGCTTGTGTGCATCCGAGGGACGAGGGCCGAAGATGAAGAGGGCGTGAAGGCAATAGTCAAGGCTGCTGGTGAAGAGTCAGCTAAGGCAAGGGACAAGAGCCGAGGGAAGATGACTCCAAGGGCAAGCTGAGAAGCGGACTTCAAAGGGCACACATGAAGGGTGGCATGGAGGCAGGTCGAGGACTTGCGTGCGCATCCGAGGGACATAGCCGGTGGAAGAGGACTTCAAGGAGCAAGCCAAGGGAGAATGCTTGAAGGCACATGTCGACGAGGGTCAAGAGAGTGAGGAAGAGTGTTTGTAGAGATTGGGCAGTCGACTGGTGTTATAACAGTCGACTGCCAGCGCAAACAGAAACTCACAGTAGGTTCTGGACCCTGGGCCAGTCGACTGCCATTTTGGCAGTTGACTGGTAGGTGGCTGGTGAGCTGGCAAATTTGAACGTTGGGGGTGTCAACGGTCGAATCTGGCTGGCATCAGTCGACTGCCCTGGGGGCAGTCGACTGGTAGCGAGAAATCAGCCCCGAGTCCTATTTAATGAGAACTTCGTGGTGGCTGAGTTTCCTGACGAATCTTGTCTTGGTTAAAGGCAAGATAGTAGTCTTTGTGCCTAGAGGTGTGCTTGGTGTTGTGGCGAGGTTTCTCCACCCACAAGGAGCGACGAGGGCTAGCCGGAGGTTATCCGGGGAGTGATCCACCGACGGATTCTTGGATTAGTCACCCGGCCGGGGTGGATACCAAGTAAACCGGTATTGTTAGCGTTGTTTGTTTCATTTATTATTGTTTCCGCTGTGCAACTAACAACGCAGGTACAAGAAAGATCCTAGAAACGCTATTCACCCCCCTCTAGCGTATGGGAATCGATCCTTACAGATATTTCATTTAGCAATGGAGTGCCAAGAGATGCACTTGAGGAATAGGTAGTTTGGGTGTCGTGTGGTTTATTGTGGGAAATTTGTGTTTTGTTTTGGAAACTGATCTTTGGCTAGGATTTGTGTTATGTGATGATGTCGTGAGCTCTTGGACGGGATTGGGTTTTTGTTGACCAATCTTATTTGGTATGTCTCCTCAATTTGTTTTGAATCATGTAATGGAGTAAGATGGTGAATCTAGTTATTGATGGGTTTGTGGTTAGTATTCCCTTGATCATGCTATGAGTCATGATTTGGGGTTGGATCTTGTGTAAATCAGGATAGAGCGATCTTGTTTGCTACGGGTTGTAAATTTTTGGGTGATAATTAGGTTTGTATCATGTTTAGCTAGTTATCAAATATTTTGGTAACTAATAAACTATGTTCTTTGATACATGATATTGATTTGATTGATTCATTATTGATACCTAAACGGGGTGTTGTCTATTGATACGAGCTTATTCTTTGGAGGCTGTTACCTTCTACTTGTTTCTGTAGATATTGCTTTTCTATACATAACTTGTTATGTATTGTAGTAGGTTTATTACCTTATATCTGCTCTTGATTATCTTTGCTTAATACTTAGTTATTTAGAATTGAGATAATCATATTTATGTCAATACAGTCTCACTTTGATATTTCATTTTGTAGAGTACACACGTGTGAGCGTGAGCATAGGAGAGTTATATGTCATACTATACTTGGCATTGGGTTGATCACTAGTTATACCTTACTTGTATACCTAGTTACATGTTTGATTGGTATTGATACATGTTTATGACCTATGCATGTCATATCGAGTTATGGTTGATACTCTAGTGGGTGATGTGTTGTTTGGTATCACACACCATCTTTGCACAGTTGCATAGCTGTCGATTCATAGCCCATTGTGGTTGAGATGGGTCGTCAATCATATTGGATCTGCACACTCGACCACTCAGGGATTAGTGGTTGTTGGAGGGTGTGCAATTTTCCGTGTCATGCCATTCTTAACCACTTAAGGGTAGTGGTAAATCAAAACGGTGTGCAAGTAGGTATCCCCCCTCTCTCCGGTGTTACGAGGGGATGAGAGCGGTGCTCCCGCATCTCTTGAGGTAGGAGTGTGGTACTCCGCTTGCATCCTGTCCCCTCGGCCACTCGTAGTAATGATAGCAGAGTGCATATAGTTGCCACAACCCTACCCACTCGGCCTCACAAATGAGATATAACGGCAGCTTGACTGGCGTTAGGGGTGGCACATGACATTGCATCATGTGCATATGATGCATCCTTATATTTATTTGTGTTTGTTGCACTTGTTTGAGATATGGTTATTGCATATGCTTAACATGTATGTATATTGCATATGGTTCTGTGACCTTGCACTGGCTTGTGTGGTACGAGTTTACCCATGGAGGGTTACGGAGGTTTTTTGATCTGTCACCTCGCATGATTGATTGATGCTGGAATGTACATTCATACAGTACTTCGGTTATATTTTCTGTTATGCCTTTGAAACTGTATCCGGTTTGTTTCTATACTGCTTGTATAACTATTTACCGTCATGCATATCTTATCTCTATACCTGCATAGTTCGCTCGGACCCACCCCCATTGCTATGTTTTTATTTTTAGGCTGATTTACTTGGAGATGCCCGACAGCCAATCCCCTCCCATTGAAATGACTTCGTTTGGATTCTGTTTTCTCGTGGTACTTTTGTATTTCCTTTATATTTGTGGATTTGTAATGTGGATTGTATATATGGATTGTGTGGTTTGTATATGTGCCCCAAAGGGGTTTGTGGTGTGTTTGTGTTGTAAGTCACACTGGCGCACAGTTGTGGTAACTCTTATGATGTTGTGTCAGTTGTGGTAAGTCTTGTGATGTTGTGTGGTTGCTTTACTTCATTTTTGTTATGTTTGTCAGTCGTGTGGGTTGTGGTATATGTGGTAGGCCGTGTTGGCCTTGTATATAGGAATCAGATATCCGCCGTACAGGGGAGATGCTGTCTGATTTCTATCGATCATGCAACTCCTTTGGGGCGTGACAATTTATTTGGTATCAGAACCCAGATTTATGAGGTATACCTGGGTGTTTTTAGAGTTTTTACGAAGTCGTTTTCTCAACATGATCGTGTTTTGGGACTGGGCGCGACGGGACTTCTCCAAGCTATAAAAGGCATATCTCTATGATTATACTATCTTTGGTATTCACTACCTAGTTTAAAACTAGTTACACCTTTCCCAATTTAGTGGGATCATATATCTATATCAGATGATTAGATATTCACATACTTGATTTTGACTGGATGACATGCAGTCAATCTATTCTTTTTCGCAGTCATGGTCGTGATCAACCATGGGAGCGTCTTGTTGACACATTGTGGACTCGACCTAGAGTAGAGAATGTCGATTCGCTAGTAGCACCAGCTGTTGAGTCGGAAAGCTATGGTCAAACTTGTCAACAACCTATCGGAGGTTAAATATGTTAGTCTTTAGGAAATCTTTCTACCATACCACTAGTAATTCTAGTACCAGTTACTACTAGCTGGGTGAGAGTTAGGGATTGCATATCGTAGATAATTTGATCATTATAGGTTCGATTTATCTTATTTTATGGAATATCAGACTCTTTGGTTGCTCGTGCTTGGTTAGATGACTTGGAAGACACATTGAGTACGTGACCTACGTTTGAAGTAGAAAAGGTAGAATTAGCTATCTACTATCACAGTCAATAGAGGATTGATATATCCTATTCATGGGGACTTGACCACGACTCATGATGGAGCGTCCACAAGTGCACGAAAACATCGTCAAGTAATAAATATTTGTTCATAGAAAATGTTGATTAAATACTAGTCGATTATGTAAAAGTAAGCTATCTAGACGATCGCATGGTTAGTTTGAAAGCTTCCTAAAGAGAGAGTTGAAAAGAAGAGAGAGGCAGAGTTAGTCTTTAGGAGAAGGGTTAGATGGGTGGAATCTAGGATTTCGGTATTGTAAGTACCCCAAGTTGGTTTTGATGTGGTCAACCGAGTCAAGTTAGGTCCTGTTGTGTTTTGATCCCTGTGTCTAAATGTGCAGGAGAAAACATAGATCATGCGTTGGATCGAAATGTATCTTGGAACTCAAATCGTAATCCTGTTTTGATTCCCTTGCTATGCTGTTCTTGCGATAGATTAGTGTGGTGTAATTTGTGTAGCTTCTGTTGTGAATATATTGTGATGAGATTTGATTCAACTACTGAGTGCCGAGAGTTACACTTAGAGGAATAGGTTGTTTGGGTGCCATGAGGTTTATTGTCTTAAATTTATGTTCTGTTTTGGATCCTGATCTTTACCTGGGATTTGTGTTGTGTGATGATGTCGGGCCTCCTCAATTTGTTCTAAATCAAGTGTAATGGAGTAAGATAGTGAATTTAGTTATTGATGGGATTGTGGTTGGTATTGCCTTGATCTTGCTGTGAGTCATGATTTAGGGTTGGATCTTGTGTAAATCAGGATAGAGCGGTCTTGTTTTCCATGAATTGCAAATTTTAGGATGATAATTAGGTTTGTATCATGTTTATCTAGTTATTAAATATTTTGATAACTAATAAACTATGTTCTTTGATACATGATATTGATTTGATTGATTCATTGCTGATGCCTGGACGTGGGTTCTCTATTGATACAAGCTTTTTCTCTAGAGGCGGGTACCTTTTACTTGTTTCCGTAGATACTATTTTTCTATGCATAGCTTGTTATGTATTGCAGTGGGTTTATTACCTTATATCTGCTCTTGATTATTCCTGCTTGATATTTAGTTGTTTGGATTTAAGATAATCATGTTTATGTCAATACAGTCTTACTTTAATACTCTCACTCTGTAGAATACATAC
The DNA here is from genome assembly GCA_024364735.1 of Boesenbergia rotunda. Lineage (NCBI taxonomy): Eukaryota > Viridiplantae > Streptophyta > Magnoliopsida > Zingiberales > Zingiberaceae > Boesenbergia > Boesenbergia rotunda. The sequence continues at coordinate 219,746 of JAGFNQ010001823.1, read as the reverse complement.
ATGTGAACGTGTGCATAGGAAAGTTGTATGTCATACTATACTTGGCATTGGGTTGATCGCTAGTTATATCTTACTTGTATACCTAGTTGCATGTTTAATTGGTATTGATACACAATTATGACCTATGCATGTCATATCGAGTTATGGTTGATACTCTAGTGGGTGATGTGTTACTTAGTATCATGCATCATCGTTACATGGTTACATAATTGTTTAACCCTTAGCTCCCTTATAGTTGAGATGGATCGTCAGTCATATTAGATTTGCACAGTTGGCCACTCAGGGTTAGTGGTTGTCGGAGTGTGAGCAGTTTGCCCTATTGTGCCACGCTCGAGCACTCAAGGGTAGTGGTAGATCAAAGCGATGTGCAGGCAGGGATCCTCCTCTCCTCGGTGTCATAAGGGGATGAGAGTGATGCTCCCCCATCTCTTGGAATAAGAGTGTAGTATTCTGACTACATCCTGTCCACTTGGCTACTCCGGAGCAATGATAGCAGAGTGCGTATAGCTATCATAACTCTACCCACTAGGCCTTGCAGATGAGATGTGACGGCGGCTTGATTGGTGTCAGGGGTGACACATGACATTGCATCATGTGCATATGATCCATCCTTGCATTTGTTTGTGCTTATTGCACTTATTTGAGTTATGGTTGCAGTATATGTTTGTCATGCACATACATGAGGTATATTGCATATGATTTTGTGACCTTGCACTGGTTCGTGTGATACGAGCTTACCCGTGGAAGGTTTATGGGGTTTTCTGACCTATCATCCCGCAAGATTGATTGACATTGGTATGTACATTCATACAGTACTTCGGTTATGTTTTCGGTTATGCGTTTAAAATTGTATCTGGTTTGTTTCTATACTGCGTGTATAGATTTTTAGTGTCATGCATATCTTATCTCTATACCCGTATAGTTCGTCCGGACTTACTGTTGGGTTATCCCGACACCAAAACACAAAACACAGTGGAAACAAGAACCCTCGAGCGATCCATGCGAAAGAAAACTCATACACTGTTCATCTATCTAATAGATCTATCTAATGTGTATACCTTTGGAGCGTGACCTTTGCTTATCCCGCTCGTCCAAGATGCGCCGGATCTCTTGCACGTTCAAGTGTCCGTGCCTCTATTCGTATCCACACGAACACAATCTCTCAACTTCGGGAAGAACTATCTTAGTTGTGCTAGCAACTTAAGATAGTTCACAAGACCACCAAGAACCCCAAAGGGGTTTCGGCCAAGAGGGAGAAGGGGAAGAAGAGAGGAAGGGAAGAAGGAAAATCACACTTACTTCATTCAAAATGACTAGACCCTCTTTTATATTCATCCCATGAATATGAAGAGTCTTTTGTCTCTTTCACTTCCCTTCATTAAAGCCAATAAAGAGCACATCTTTTCATGTGACTCTTCACCTTCTCTTCATCCAATGAAGAGAGTTTTTTTCTCTTTCCTTTATTAAACACTTTAATGAATTTCCCATGCAATTCCGACCCCTTCATTAAACACTTTAATGAATTTCCCATGCAATTTCGACCGAGCCTCTCGGGCTTCCGACCAGGTCTCCCGAGCAAGTCCCCGAGCTCCCGACCAAGTCTGCCGAGCAAGTCGCCGAGCTCCCGACCCAGTCTGTCGAGCTCCCGACCCAGTCTGTCGATTGTCGAGCTCCCGACCCAGTCTGCCGATTGTCGAGCTCCCGACCCAGTCTGCCGATTGCCGAGCTCCCGACCCAGTCTGCCGAGCTCCCAGCCCAGCTTCTCAAGTTCGCAACTCAAACTCCCGATCATATCTCCCGAGTTCCCAACTCGGGCCCAGATCTCCCGAGTTCCCAACTCGGGCCCAGATCTCCCGAGTTCCCAACTCGGGCTCCCGAAGCATCATGTCCTCAGTGTGTGACCCAATAGGTTCTCGTGACATTGGCAATGCGCCTAAACACCTTAGACACATAAGCAATGAGCGACATCTAGCAATGTATCATTGCTACCCAAGTAATAAGAAAAGTCGAGATCCGACTAAACCTCCGTGACTATGATAATTTATGACCTTGTCCTTCTATCCTTGATATCTAGATTGACCAATGAGGCATAGACCATCCTCAATCAATCTTGTGTTTCTTGATCCCCGAGTAGACTCACTCAAACAAATTAGCTCAATATCTCATATTGACTCATTTGAGCTTGACCATGTGTTTTAGTAGTCCTACTCGATCAAAGGGCCCACAGATATCACTCCCGTCATATGGGAGGAATAGATCCATCTACATCACTCACATCCCTCCGCATAATTCATTAGATATCTAGTGATCGCCTTTATAGTCCACCCTATTACGGGTGACGTTTGACGATACCAAAGTAGATAACTCCTTATGTAAGGAACTGTAGTGACTTCAGGTCTAAGGACTATTCATACTAATAGTCACATGAGAAAGTTTATGACACTCATATGACAATCTATGAAACTTTCTCATGGCGGGTCAATTCAGTATACATTCTCCAATGCATACCCATGTGTCAATTTGATATCACATATCCATGACTTGTGAGCTCAAGTCATCAGTTGACCTACATACTAGTCTGCACGCATTAATATTGTCCTTGAATATTAATACTTGACTAGGAATGGTTTAGAGTAGTGTTCTCTACATCATCTCACTATCGATTCAACCAATCAATATAATGTAGATAAGAACCTACTACCCAAGGATATTATTATACTTAGTTATTTGGCACAAATACAAAGTAAGTATAATAACCAAATATGCATTTATTAATTATAGAATATGATACAAAATATTCCTAGTCAATCATCACATAATTGGCTCTAGGGCTCCTACTAACACTTACCCCCAATTGCTATGCTTTTATTTTCAAGATGATTTGCGGAGTTGCCAGGAGAGGCCCAACAACCAGTCCCCTCCCATCGAAAAGTCTTCGTTTGGATTCTGTTTTCTCATGGTACTTTTGTATTTCTTTTATATTCGTGGATTTAGGATGTGGATTGTATACATGGATTGTGTGGTTTATATGTGTGGCTCGGAGGGGCTTGCGATGTGTTTGTGTTGTAAGTCACGCTGGTGCAACTGAGGTAAGTCTTGTGATGTTGCGTGTGTTGGAGGAAATTCGGAGAATTTACAGTAAATTGAAATTATTGAAATAACTTCAACTTATCTGTTGAGTGGCCCGAGCTGCCTCTTTTGCAGTTTGCACTCTCCCGAGCAGGATTCCCGAGCTCCCGAGTGAGCTCCCGAGCTGAATTCCCGAGTGGCTGAGTGAGCTCCCGAGCAAAATGACCGAGTGAGCTCCCAATTGAAATGGTCGAGTGAGCTCCCAAGTGACCGCGTGAGCTCCCGAGCGAAATGGCCGAGTGAGCTCCCGAGTGGGAGCTCCCGAGCGAAATGGCCGAGTGAGCTCCCGAGTGACCGAGTGAAATTTCCGAGTGGCCGAGTGAGCTCCAGAGCAGCCGTGTGAAATTCTTGAACTGGAATTCCCAAGTGGAGTTTCCGGACTGGGGTCTCCCGAGTAGTGGTCGGACGTCTCCCGACCAAGAAATTGCTGAGACCTGCGCAGCGCAGTTTCCTTGAAACAGATTCGTCCTCCTCCGGCGGTGCTTCGAGGCTCAGATGGACTTTTGTCTCTCAGGATACAATAGCAGACCATGGGCACAATGGAGCACTCGTTGCTCGTGGCGAACTGAGGAGGTACTCGACTGCTATCAGCGGAGGTCGGGAACGAGGTGGAGTGGAGGAGAATTTTTGTATCGTGTGTCATTTGCTCTCGGTCACGACCTCCTTATATAGGCTCAGACCCCCGCAGCATTCAATGAAGAATTAATCGTCATTTACTACCATTTACCCGACCAGATCCAAACATCAGGGGGTTACTGATCTCGTATTAATCAAAATTAATGCATCAGTTACATTTGAGCAAAAATCAATTTGGCAAAACGTTGGTTCATCTACTTGGACAAATTTTGCCCCGACCGGTCAGACATTCGACGTGCGCGGGTCGTGCACGCACACGAGTTCACTTGGTTCAGTACAAATCCGGGCCCTGGATTTGCAACCCCCTGCGCACCCACGCGTGAGACAGAGCCTCTCCCCTAGCATTTGTTCACAACTATCATGCTTATGATACAATATAAACCAAATATTTTACCTTAAAACTCCCAATGTGGACTAAAGCCCCACTCACAAGGGAGTCCCTTTATTATCCTCCTCACTTTCTACTCACTAGAAAGTTCCAATGTGGGACTAAAGTTCCACCACCTCCCTTTCCATTCACACTAGATATCCAAGATATCCAACAATCCCCCACATGAATGGAAACATGGTGATAGCATTTAGCAGTTGAGTCATGTATAGGATATGTAGGTTTCACCCTTTGAACCTTCCCTTGTGAAGATATGTTTGCTTCCTGGCTGACAGTAGACATGATGTCCTTGAACTGTGCTGCCGTTTATGTAAGCATTGGCACATCTCACCCAAGACTCTCCCTGATACACCTCAGTTCTCATGAGTGTGTTCGTTCTTGGCCATGAACACGCCTGATTTTACGAGAAGTTCTAAGAATTGTGTCTCCAATTCTCATCGAAGTGGCCCCACTTCTTTCTCACATAGGTGATCTCTTAAGAGTTTCCCACATAACTCTATTGAATCATTAAAAGTCGTATGCTTAACCTCCATCCTTCACTGTTTCAAAGGGTCGTTCCCTCACAGTGAACACTTTTGTCAGTGCAGTTAGGTTGTCCCTTTGAACCTAGTTCTTGGGATCTCCAGTCTGCATAGGTTGGTTTTCCTTTGCACCAACATTTTCTATCGGCATCAAACCCATCCTTCTTGATGAGCTTGCAACTAACTCTCGATTTAACCCTTTGGTTAGCGGATCCGCTAAGTTATCCTTTGACTTCACATAGTCAATAGTGATAACTCCAGTTGAGAGTAGTTGTCTAATGGTATTGTGTCTTCGACGTATATGTCTAGACTTACCATTATATAGATGGCTTTGTGCTCGGCCAATTGCAGATTGACTATTACAATGTATGCATATTGCCGGCACGGGTTTCGGCCATCTCGATACATCTTCTAAGAATTGTCGTAGCCATTCAGCCTCTTCACCATATTTGTCAAGAGCTACAAACTCAGACTCCATCGTGGATCTGGTTATTACAGTTTGCTTAGAAGATTTCCATGAAATGGCTGCACTTCCCAAAGTGAACACATAACCACTCGTAGACTTCGAGTCTTTTATGTCAGATATCCAACTTGCATCGTTGTATCCTTCGATAACAGCAGGATATCTCATATAGTGTAGTCCATTTCCACGAGTATATCTCAATTACCTCAGTACTCTTGTTATCCCTTTCTAGTGCTCAACACCGGGATTACTCGTGTATCTACTCAGTTTGCTTACTGCGTAGGATAAGTCTGGTCGTGTTTAAGTACATCAGGCTTCCAATCTCCCGAGCGTACTCTACCTGAGAGATACTTTCTCCTCGGTTTTTCGATAGATGTTGGCTAGTATCTATCGGCGTTCGTGCCAACGCAATATCACCATTGGTGAATTTCTCAAGAATCTTGTCCACGTAATGGGACTGACTAAGAACAAGTCCTTCAGCTGTTCTAAGAATTTTGATTCCTAGAATCACATCAGCTAGGTCCACTGTCTTTCATGTCAAATCTTGAGTTTAACATGTCTTTCATGGATTTGATTATCTTATCATTACTCCCAATGATAAGTATGTCATCTACATATAAGCACAAGATGACAAAGTCATCTTCTGTAGCTTTCATGTAGACACATTTATCACATTCATTGATTTTGAATCCACCTTCTTGCATGACATTATCAAATTTCTCATGCCATTGCTTTAGAGCTTGTTTCAAGCCGTATAAAGACTTCACTAATTTGCAAACCTGGTTATTCCGTCCTGGCACAGAAAACCCCTCAAGTTGCTCCATGTAAATTTCCTCTTTTAAATCTCCATTTAGAAAGGTTGTCTTTACACCCATTTGATGTATTTCTATGTTCCATAGAACAACAATAGCCAACAACACTCTGATGGAAGTTATTCTCGACACAGGAGAATACGTATCAAAGTAATCAAGGCCTTCTCGTTGTCGGTAACCTTTAATTACCGACCTGGTCTTATACTTGTCAATTGTGTCATCTGATTTTTTCTTCTTCTTGAAGATCCACTTGCAACCTAATGGTTTACTCCCCGGAGGAAGGTCCATAAGTTCCAAGTGTGATTTTGCAAGATAGACTCTATCTCAGATGCAATTGCCTCTTTCCAGTGAGGTCCCTCAGAAGAGTTCACAGCTTCAGAGTAGCTTTGGGGATCACCTTACAGTATGAAAGTGATAAAATCTGATCCATAAGATTTTTCCACCTGAGCTCTGTTACTCCGTCGAAGCGCAGCCTCCACTGGTTCACCATCCTCTTCTTCTTCCTCTAATATTTCCTCCACCTGTTTTGAGGAGCTAGCATCCTCTCGGGTCTTATATGGAAACACATGCTCGAAGAATGAGGCATTTCTCGATTCTATTATCGAGTTCTTGTGTATATCCGATAATTGTGATTCATAAACACAAAACTGATATGCACTGCTGTTATGTGCATATCCAATAAATATGCAATCAACAGTTTTTGGTCCTATCTTAATCCTTTTCGGATCAGGCACCAAAACTTTTGCAAGACACCCCCACACTCGCAAGTATTTGTAGGATGACCGTCTTCCATTCCACAACTCATAAGGGCTCTTATCTATTTTCTTTCGAGGGACCTTATTTAAAAGGTAATTCGCTGTTAACACAGCTTCCCCCCACATGTAGTGTGGCAGTCCAGAGCTCAATAGAAGAGCATTCATCATCTCCTTAAGAGTTCAATTCTTTCACTCAGGAATCCCATTCTGCTAAGGAGTGTTAGTGATATGAGTGAAGTGTCCTAAGGCAATCGCCTTATGATGTAAACATTTATTTTAATAAATGATAATTCACTATTTGAGTATACATGTTTTGTGTATTTGATTGGGATCTTAAACTCATCTACTGAATGTCCGCAATACAACTCACAGCATAAGAGAATTTGTGATGGGATCACAACTAGTGATTATCTCTAATGTGCAATTGTGAAGTATTGAAATTATCCCTAGTCGATGAATTGATAAAAACGGACACTATCAATTCTGTTGAGACTAGCATGGGTTATTCTCTAATCAGCTGATTCTCACTAGCTGGTGACATTGGGATGTCCGGAGATAAACATGGATGCTAGTTAAGGGAACTAGTTCATTGGAGTGACTAGCTGTAAGACTTCATATGAGAATCTACATGTAGATATGTCAATGAAGATCTTACTGCGGCTTAAGTGTGATGTTCCTTTGACTTGCGGTGTTCAAGTCATCTTGGTCATGGAGACTTATACTTTGACATCTTAAGCAAGCATCTCCGAGGAGGTGTGGACCCAGGATGATCGGGTATAAGCCGAAGTGCCTGAAGATGTTTGAACAGCCTACAAAGGATTCACCACTCCTTGCGAGGAGATGTATACCCAGGCCTATCATCGGATTGTTACTCAAAGCCTCTGGCCAGAGCATATCATGTCAAGAGTGCGAGTCTCTTAAATACATGAGAGTAATTAGAAATCCAAAGGACGAGGAAGACACTGCTTGGGCTAGGTGTGACGTAGTCAGCCTAGTGGGGACTGACACCATAGACCGTGTCCTGAACCAAGTGGGTATAAGATGGTGAAGGGAATGAGGCAGATTCATTAGAGCTGCTAAGGGTTTCAGAATAATTTCTTCTGAGGTCAAACCGTTGATCTTTCGATTAATTGGGGATCATGATGTACTACTAGGTGCCACTCATGATCGTTCTATAATTAATGGGTTAATTATAGACGGCCAACATAAATCGAAAGCCTATTTAGTCACACGCAATACGAGTAATCCGAGGGATTTAAAACGAGTTGAAAATTGAATTTTCCGATCAAGAGAAACGAGTGAATCTGAGTTAGTCAGAGGCGCAATGGAAGCCAAAAATGGCTAAGTCTTTTGAAGGCTTTTTAGGGCGAATTAAATGAGTTTAATTCGCGGTTTATTGGGTTGGTTTTGGCCGGCCAAAGAGGGTGTTAAACCCTCTTTGGTGGCCGGCCAAATAAGAGGAGAAAAACCAATTTAATTGGTTTAATTAATAAAATAAATCTAGTGTGATTTATTTTATAAATTATGGATAAATAAATTTGTATAAAGAAATTTATATAAATAAAATTTATAGAAATTTATTCTTTTTTGGAAGATTAAAATAATCCACGAATTGGTTTATTTTAATTTTATAAAATCAATTATGAATTGATTTTTCCATAATAAGAAAGTTTATAAATTTCTTATAAAATTTTATTCCATAATTTAAAGAGAAGAAGAATTACTTTTATTATAAATTAGTTTATAATAAAACTTGGTTTAAACGGAATAACTAATAAGAAAATTTATAAGATAAATTTCTTATAACCAATTCCGTTAATTCGGTTTAGAGGGAGACTTAGCAAAGGAGTTGCTACTATATAAAGGAACCAAAGGCTAGCCCTTATTCCAATCAATTAAGAGATTAAGAATTCTCTCTCTCTCTCTCTTAATCTCTCCTCTCCTCCTTCTCTTCTTCCTCCCTTAGGGCCGGCGCACCCTAGCTCTTCTAGGGCCGGCGCCCAACCACAACCAAGGAGGTGGTGCCGTGAGCATTAAAGAAGAAGGAGAACCCGAACACGAAGAAGAAGAAGCGGATAGCGATTCCTCTCTTTCCGGAATTCGATTCCGTTACTTCGTTGGTTAGTTTTTCCATTATTTCTCTTATTCTTCTAGTTGTGCATTCCGAGAATCTAGTAGTTCTCGTCGGCACAAAACTCGTGACTTTGTGAAGTCATCCCGAAGAGAACTCGGCGTGGACGCGAATAGAGGCGGAGCTTCCAAGGGACGCTACGGTTGGATCTCGTCCCTTACTTCAAGTTACGAGAGGTACTTAGTAAATTAGTTTACTTTTCCGCAAAGTTTTATTTTATGATTATGTCAACACACCATAAGATTGCATGCTAGATACGAAGTTAAAATAATTTAGGAAATTATTTTATGCAAACTCTTCCGCTGCACGTAAAAATTTTAAATTTTACGAACTCGTATCCTTGTCGACATGCACCCGGTCCCAACAGTGGTATCAGAGCCGGTTAGTGTTCGACTTAATCATATAATTGTTTTGTGGAAAACTTTGTCATGATCTCAATTTCGGAAAATTTTTCCAATTATGGAATCTTTCAAATTATAATAAATTTTAGAATTAGGAATTTCAAAGTTTGGAAATCCTCATGAAATTTCGCAAACGTTTGAAATTTTCTAGTTTCTAAATTTTTATAATAATTGTGAAAAATTTCCATCTTTAGAAACTTTCCAATTTTGGAAATTTTTCTATTTTAGAAATTTTCCAACTTTAGAAATATGTAAGTTTTCTTTGTACCAGAAACTTACAATTATTCTGAAAACCTATTTTCGAAATCTCGCAATTTTGGGCACTTTCTTTTAAGAAAGTCTAAACAAATTCATGGACAGTTAATTGACAATTAAATTTGAATTGGTTTTTAAATTGACAACAAAATTCTTTACTTTGGATTGAGCCTCGGGGAGCCGTCCAATTTAGAGTTAGTTGTTGTAATTTAATTTCCCAATTTTAATTGAAATTGTCATGTTTGATTTGGATTGAGCCTCGGGGAGCCGTCCAATTGGATTTACAACACATTACTTTTCTTTGGGTATCTGAGCCTCGGGGAGCCACCCTTAGAAAACGATTTGTTGTAATTAATTAAATCCATGAATAAAATATATTTTAAGAGGTGATGCTCTTACATATTGTTGTCTCCAAAATTAATTAGGAAAATGGTTTCCTATAGAGTTTTCTTAAATGAGATTTTCATGAAAATAATATGTAGTTGAATTAAGGGATTTGTCTCTTAATTTAATAAGATTTGATTTAGAGAAATCAAAGTCTTGAACATATTATTTCCGAAATTAATTATGACAATTTAGGAAATTGTTTCCCAAAACAATTCCTTTAATATAGTGTGAAATTAGAATTAAGGAAATCCGGTTCCTAATTCAATTCATGAGACTTGATAAATTAAGTCACATACATACTTTATTAAGGAAATCGTTAGTCATGACATATGTCATGAATGTGCATTAAAAAGGAAAAGATGAGACCAAAACCCCTTACAAAATATTAAGGCCAACACCTTTCATTAATATGGTTAGAATCGGAGTTTTGTTTCTCGTTTGGGTTGATGGACACATCCATGCCCGACTTGAACCTTAACATGTTCAAACCATGGAATTAGTTTATGAATAATATAGTTGGAGTCAGAGGTCAATCCTTAGTTTTGGTTGTTGGACACATCCAAGCCTGACTAAACGGTTGAATGAGCTCCAACCATATTAAAACTATTTCTTGATTAATGGGTCAGCCTTAAGCTTGGAGCATCGATTTGTTGTGCCACAGCCAAGGTCGATGTAAAGAGAGGTGCAGTTGGGTGCTATGTATATGATGCATACTTGTTAATGAGTTAACAACCCAATGATTTATGCAAACATTCAATTAGTTGATAGCATAACGTGATAGTTACATATATGTGATATGTAATCGGTATAATTACCTACCTTCATAGCTAAGGAAAACTTGATGGCCACAGCCATGGTGATTCTTATCTATGGTTGGATATCAACCTATTTGGAGATGTTCCTACGATCTCCCGAATTGATAATAAGGGTTATTCAATTTGAAAAATAAATAGGATTTTATTTATGTATGTTGATACATTCTTTAATAAATCTTCTCACATAATCTCAATTTGTATTTCTAGGATAATCACTCGATCATGTCTTCTCTGAACTTGCGTTCCATTTTGGACACAAATAAACTGACTGGGCCAAATTACATGGACTGGCTTCGAAACCTGAGGATAGTCCTCAAGGCAGAGAAGCTTGCTTATGTCCTTGAAGAACAACTTCCCACCCATCCTCCAGAGAATGCAACTCCAGACCAATTGTTGGCCTATCAGAAACATGTGACCGATTCTGAACTTGCGAGTTGCATCATGCTAGCCTCTATGGTACCTGAGTTGCAAAAGCAGCATGAGCATATGGATGCTAATACCATCATCTTCCATCTTCATGAGTTGTTTGAAGAGCAGGCGAGATCTGAAAGGTTCGAAGTCTCCAGACTCCTCTTCACCACTAAGATGTAGGAAGGCACTTCTGCCTCGCAGTTTGTGTTAAAGATGTTGAGGTACATTGAGCGACTGAGCGCACTCGGTTTTGCAATGGATCATGAACTAAGTATTGACTTAATTCTGAGTTGTTTGTCCAAGAGTTGTTCACAATTTGTGATGAACTATCGGATGAACAAACTGGAGACTACCATTCCTGAATTGATCAACATGCTGAAGACTGTGGAGCCTTCTGTAAAGCCAGATCAAAAGGCAGTACTGTTAGTTGGTTCCTCGAAGAAAGGTTCTAAGAGGAAGGCCAAAGAACAGAACAAAGGGAAGAAGAAAAAGGCCAAGAAAACTGAAAAGAAACCAAAAGGAACTTGCCATCACTGTGGCAAGGAAGGTCACTGGCGAAGAAACTGCAAGATTTATCTTGAGTCCGTGAAGAAGAAGGCATCCGATGCCCCATCCTCTTCAGGTATCTTCGTTATTGAATGTCACTCTATTTCCTCAGATACCTGGGTACTTGATACTGGGTGTAGCTCACATATATGTAATGACATACAGGGGCTAAGGAATAGAAGAAGGCTCGTCAAGGGAGAAGCGAATTTGCGGGTTGGAAATGGAGCAAGGATTGCTGCTATTGCCATCGGAACATATTTGCTAAAGCTCCCAACTGGACGTGTCTTAGAATTGGATAATTGTTATTTCGTTCCTTCGTTAATAAAGAACATTGTATCTATTTCATGTTTGAATGAAAAGGGTTATCATTTAACTTTCAGTAACAATTGTTGTTACATAACTTTAAATGACGTTCTTTATGGGAATGGAACTTTGTGCAATGGCATCTACACGTTAGATTTATCCAGTGACGTTTTCAATATCGAAGTAAGCAACAAACGTGCTCGAATAGATAATCGAATAGACTCCTACACGTGGCACTGTCGTCTTGGCCATATAAGTAAGAAACGCATGACCGAATTACACCGATGTGGAATTTTGGAATCATTTGAACCCGGTTCATTTGATACATGCGAATCATGCTTAAAAGGCAAGATGACCAAATTACCCTTTCCCGGAAAAGGTAATCCAGTGGGAGAATTGCTTGGTCTAATACATACCGATGTATGTGGACCAATGTCAACTCTTTCACAAGGAGGCTATAGCTACTTCATCACCTTCATCGATGATCACTCACGATTCGGGTATGTGTTCTTGATGAAACACAAATCTGAAGCCTTTGAGAAATTCAAAGAGTTCAGAAATGAAGTAGAGAAACAGCTTGGCAAAAGTATTAAGATACTTCGATCCGATCGAGGTGGTGAATACTTAAGTCAAGAGTTTCAAGATTATCTAAGGGACAATGGGATATTGTCCCAATGGACTCCGCCGTATACACCACAGCATAATGGTGTATCTGAGAGGCGCAACCGAACCTTGATGGACATGGTTAGGTCTATGATGAATCATGCAACTCTTCCAAAATCCTTTTGGGGCTATGCACTTAAGACAGCTGTTTACTTGCTAAACAGAGTCCCGACCAAGGTAGTCTCTACTACTCCATATGAGATTTGGAATATAAGAAACCTCACTTAACTCACCTTAAGATATGGGGTTGTCCTGCTTATGTGAAGCGGGTTGTATCAGACAAATTGGATGCTAAGTCTGATAAATGTCTATTTATTGGATACCCTAAGGAAACGAAGGGTTACCAATTCTATCATCCCTTGGAACAAAAGGTGTTTGTTTCAAGGCATGCTGTATTTCTAGAGAAAGAGTTTCTTTTACAAGAAAACAGTGGGAGTGGGATTGAACTTGATGAAGTTCAAGAAACTCCAATAGACATCACAGAGACACCTAGTCTAGGCCCACAACCGATAATTCATAGTGATGAGCTATCAGTTGAACCTAAAACTACACCACCTCTTCGTAGGTCTGATAGGACACGCAACATTCCAGAGAGATACGGATTTCTCGTAAGTGAATCGAACGACGTGTTGCTCATTGGTGATGACGAACCTATCAGTTATGAAGATGTTCTGAAAAATTCAGAAAGGGACAAATGGCTTGAGGCCATGAAGTCGGAAATGGATTCCATGTATGAAAATCAAGTATGGGACTTGGTTAACCCACCTGAAGGGATTAAACCCATAGGGTGCAAGTGGGTTTTCAAGAAGAAAACCGACATGGAAGGTAATGTTGTTACCTTTAAGGCTAGATTAGTGGCAAAAGGATATCGTCAAAAACAAGGAATTGATTATGACGAAACCTATTCGCCAGTAGCTATGCTTAAATCCATTCGGATGCTCCTAGCCATAGCAGCTCATTATGATTATGAGATATGGCAAATGGATGTGAAAACAGCTTTCCTTAATGGAAACCTACTTGAGGATGTATACATGATACAACCTGAAGGTTTCACATCGGTTGATAAAACCAAGGTATGCAAGCTTCGACGATCCATATATGGACTAAAGCAAGCATCTAGGAGCTGGAACATCCGTTTTGATGAGACAATCAAAGAGTTTGATTTCTCACAAAATCCTGACGAACCTTGTGTGTACAAGAAGGTTAGTGGGAGTGCAGTCGTATTCCTAGTATTATATGTCGATGACATCTTACTTATAGGAAACGATATATCAGTTTTACAGACAGTTAAGATTTGGTTGTCCAAAACTTTCTCCATGAAAGACCTGGGAGAAGCAACCTATATCCTTGGGATTAGAATCTATAGAGATAGATCAAAACGGTTGCTTGGTCTTTCGCAGTCTACATATATAGACCGAGTGCTAAAAAGGTTTAGCATGTCGGAATCCAAGAAAGGTTACCTTCCCATCAGGCATGGGATCAACCTTTCGAAGTCTATGTGTCCGCGCACAGAAGACGAGAGGATTAGCATGAATAAGATTCCCTATGCATCCGCAATAGGATCTATCATGTATGCTATGTTATGTACTAGGCCCGATGTATCGTATGCTCTGAGCGTCACGAGCAGATACCAATCTGATCCAGGAATGGATCATTGGGCGGCTGTTAAGACAATCCTTAAGTACTTAAGAAGAACTAAGGATGTATTTCTAATATATGGAGAAGGAGATTTGATAATACGTGGGTATACAGATGCCAGTTTCCAGACAGATAAGGATGACTCCAAATCGCAGTCTGGATACGTATTTACTTTGAATGGAGGCGCAGTAAGTTGGAAGAGTTCCAAACAAGACACCGTAGCGGATTCTACCACGGAAGCGGAATATATCGCAGCTTCGGAAGCAGCAAAGGAAGCAGTCTGGATCAAGAAGTTTGTCTCCGAACTTGGCGTGGTTCCAACCATTGATGAAGCAGTGCCGGTATACTGCGACAACAATGGAGCTATTGCACAAGCGAAGGAACCAAGGTCTCATCAGCGATCCAAACACGTGCTTCGACGCTATCATCTGATCAGAGAGATTATAAGTAGGAATGACATACAAATTGAGAGAGTTCCCACTGAAAGGAATATAGCGGATCCTTTAACTAAGGCCTTGCCTCAAAACAAGTTTGAGGGTCATGTTAGAGCCTGTGGTATTGGATACCGTAGCGATTGGCATTAGGCCAAGTGGGAGTTTGTTAGTGATATGAGAGAAGTGTCCTAAGGCAATCGCCTTATGATGTAAACATTTATTTTAATAAATGATAATTCACTATTTGAGTATACATGTTTTGTGTATTTGATTGGGATCTTAAACTCATCTACTGAATGTCCGCAATACAACTCACAGCATAAGAGAATTTGTGATGGGATCACAACTAGTGATTATCTCTAATGTGCAATTGTGAAGTATTGAAATTATCCCTAGTCGATGAATTGATAAAAACGGACACTATCAATTCTGTTGAGACTAGCATGGGTTATTCTCTAATCAGCTGATTCTCACTAGCTGGTGACATTGGGATGTCCGGAGATAAACATGGATGCTAGTTAAGGGAACTAGTTCATTGGAGTGACTAGCTGTAAGACTTCATATGGGAATCTACATGTAGATATGTCAATGAAGATCTTACTGCGGCTTAAGTGCGATGTTCCTTTGACTTGCGGTGTTCAAGTCATCTTGGTCATGGAGACTTATACTTTGACATCTTAAGCAAGCATCTCCAAGGAGGTGTGGACCCAGGATGATCGGGTATAAGCCGAAGTGCCCGAAGATGTTTGAACAGCCTACAAAGGATTCACCACTCCTTGCGAGGAGATGTATACCCAGGCCTATCGTCGGATTGTTACTCAAAGCCTCTGGCCAGAGCATATCATGTTAAGAGTGCGAGTCTCTTAAATACATGAGAGTAATTAGAAATCCAAAGGACGAGGAAGACACTACTTGGGCTAGGTGTGACGTAGTCAGCCTAGTGGGGACTGACACCATAGACCGTGTCCTGAACCAAGTGGGTATAAGGTGGTGAAGGGAATGAGGCACGATTCATTAGAGCTGCTGAAGGGTTTCAGAATAATTTCTTCTGAGGTCAAACCGTTGATCTTTCGATTAATTGGGGATCATGATGTACTACTAGGTGCCACTCATGATCGTTCTATAATTAATGGGTTAATTATAGACGGCCAACATAAATCGAAAGCCTATTTAGTCACACGCAATACGAGTAATCCGAGGGATTTAAAACGAGTTGAAAATTGGATTTTCCGATCAAGAGAAACGAGTCGAATCTGAGTTAGTCAGAGGCGCAATGGAAGCCAAAAATGGCTAAGTCTTTTGAAGGCTTTTTGGGTGAATTAAATGAGTTTAATTCGCGGTTTATTGGGTTGGTTTTGGCCGGCCAAAGAGGGTGTTAAACCCTCTTTGGTGGCCGGCCAAATAAGAGGAGAAAAACCAATTTAATTGGTTTAATTAATAAAATAAATCTAGTGTGATTTATTTTATAAATTATGGATAAATAAATTTGTATAAAGAAATTTATATAAATAAAATTTATAGAAATTTATTCTTTTATGGAAGATTAAAATAATACATGAATTAGTTTATTTTAATTTTATAAAATCAATTATGAATTGATTTTTCCATAATAAGAAAGTTTATAAATTTCTCATAAAAATTTATTCCATAATTTAAAGAGAAGAAGAATTAGTTTTATTATAAATTAGTTTATAATAAAACTTGGTTTAAACGGAATAATTAATAAGAAAATTTATAAGATAAATTTCTTATAACCAATTCCGTTAATTCGGTTTAGAGGGAGACTTAGCAAAGGAGTTGCTACTATATAAAGGAACCAAAGGCTAGCCCTTATTCCAATCACAATTAAGAGATTAAGAATTCTCTCTCTCTCTCTCTTAATCTCTCCTCTCCTCCTTCTCTTCTTCCTCCCTTAGGGCCGGCGCACCCTAGCTCTTCTAGGGCCGGCGCCCAACCACAACCAAGGAGGTGGTGCCGTGAGCATTAAAGAAGAAGGAGAACCCGAACACGAAGAAGAAGAAGCGGATAGCGATTCCTCTCTTCCCGGAATTCGATTCCGTTACTTCGTTGGTTAGTTTTTCCATTATTTCTCTTATTCTTCTAGTTGTGCCTTCTGAGAATCTAGTAGTTCTCGTCGGCACAAAACTCGTGACTTTGTGAAGTCATCCCGAAGAGAACTCGGCGTGGACGCGAATAGAGGCGGAGCTTCCAAGGGACGCTACGGTTGGATCTCGTCCCTTACTTCGAGTTACGAGAGGTACTTAGTAAATTAGTTTACTTTTCCGCAAAGTTTTATTTTATGATTATGTCAACACACCATAAGATTGCATGCTAGATACGAAGTTAAAATAATTTAGAAAATTATTTTATGCAAACTCTTCCGCTGCACGTAAAAATTTTAAATTTTACGAACTCGTATCCTTGTCGACATGCACCCGGTCCCAACAAGGAGTATAAGGAGCTGTTGTTTCGTGTCTGATCTCATGTTCAGCACACAACTCAGCGAATAGTGATACATATTCACCACCTCGGTCACTTCGAACCACCTTAATTTTCTTATTAAGTTGGTTTTCAACCTCATTCTTATAGAGAATGAAGTTCTCTATAGCTTCATACTTGCTTTTGAGAAAATACACATAGCAGTACTTTGTGTTATCATCTACAAAAGTGATGAAGTACCGATTCCCACCACGTGTCGGTATACCTTTAGGTCACATACGTCGGTGTGAATCAGGCCGAGTGGTTCGTTGCTTCTTTCAACATGTTGAAAGGATGACCTTGTCAACTTCGCTTCAACACAAGTCTCACACTTGTGTTTCGGGTCAAGGTGGAATGTCGTCGGTATGCTTTGCATATTTATTAATCTACGAATCACATCGTAATTCACATGTCCTAGTCTACCATGCCATAAACAAGAAGACTCAAGCATATAAGTAGAAGAGCTCTCAATGTTATTTATCTTAGGCCTAATGGCCATTACACTGAGCTTAAACAGCCCATCAGATACATAACCCTTCCCCACAAACATTCCCTTTTTCGACAGTACAACTCTGTCGGACTCAAACATAATGCGAAAGCCATGCTTGCTTAATAATGATCCGGACACTAGATTCTTGCGAATCTCCGGAACATACAGCACATTGGTGAGAGTCAGGTCCTTGCCCGAGGTCATCTTCAGCACCACCTTCCCTTGGCCCATGATGTCCGAGGTTGCCGAGTTCCCCATGAACATCTTCTCTCCACTAATTTCTTCAAAATTGTGGAGCAGCACCTTATTACAGCACATATGTCTGGTGGCTCCAGTATTGATCCACCATTGCCGCGGGTTTGAACCTACCAGGTTCAATTCGGAGACCACGGCACAGAGGTCTTCCATTTCTGGTCCCTCGTTCAGGTTGGCCTCCTACTTCTTCTTCAGTTTCTTGCATTCCGAAGATTTGTGGCCCACTCGGCCATAGTTGTAGCACTTCCCAAAGAACTTCTTGGCGATGCCTCCTCTGGGTCCCAGCTTGGAAGATTTAGAATTCTTCCGTTTCAAGCTTTGTCCGTGCTCGACCACGTTGGCTTTCACAGTAGCCTGAGAGAATAGTTTTCTCTCCGAACCCTTGTTGTCTTCTTTGATGCGAAGTCTAACAACGAGTTCTTCCACGTTCAACTCCTTCCGCTTGTGCTTCAGGTAGTTCTTGAAATCCTTCCAGTCGGGGGGAAACTTCTCAATGATGGCTGATCCTGGCCTTGCCTACGGGTAGGTTCACAGGCCGGGCCCGCCAGCCAGCCTGGCGCCAGAGAAGTTAAGTAGACAGGTCAGCGAAGGTATTCCCGGGTAAATTGCCGAGCCCAGAGGTCTGCTGGGGGGCAGTGTCTAGCTGACCACCGATGAAGACGGTCGGGCCAACCATCGGTCATTATACCAGGCGAACGCTTGGTTGCCCACACTCCCAAACCATTCCCCGACCTAGATCCAGGTCGGGCGCCGCAGAACGGGCGCGGGATGATCCACACCCCAATCTCATCGCAAGAGATGGAGACCTACTAGAATTAGACAGACATCACTCAGCCAACCCCCGACTCAGGGCGTACCCTGCGCTTCAACTCTACCAGTTGGGCGCGTGGCTGCCCACGCTCACTGGCCATCACCCGACTCGGGCCCCAGCACTCCGACCCGCCAGTCGGCTCTCGAGGTACTGGCTATCTCGCCCCTACACCCCCTATGTCATCATATCCAGGGTACGATCCTGCTATCGGGGTTCTGTACACCTTACTCATCTCTGACGATTCTCGCGGCCAGACCGCCAACCCAGTACTCTCGTATTGCCCGAGCACCCCGCGCCACTCCTAAGTGCTCCCTACGAGCTACCAATTATCACCCCTGTCTCGTTAACACGTACAAGGGTTGTCAGCTCCCCCGGCTATATAAACCTTGCACTCCTCCTATCGCAGGTACGTCTTTACGTGCGCGCAAGATTTCTCACCTCTTGCCTCATTTCAATTCAGTTCCCCTATTATGTCCGCGGATACTGACTTGACCGTCGGAGTGCCTGACCGGGGAAAATCCCGGCGGGTTTGCTAATGGTCACTGTTTTGTAGAGCCATGCCCGAGCGCGATCGGCTCGCTGCCACCTCACCAGCTCGTGCCACCCGGGAAACCGTCCGGCCCGGCGGATCACCACGTCGCTTCGCGACAGGATCAAATTTGGTGCTAGAAGGAGGGACACCAGCAGCCTGATCGGAAGTGATGATGGAGGAGCCTAACTGGGTTTGGATCACTCCCGACGAATACGAGCACCCCTTTCCTCCACCCGCGCATAGAGGTCAAAATTCGCGTGGCAGACCCTGGCCAGGGGAAGCATCCGTCTCTCACCAAAAAAGGGTAGGCCAAGCAAGGGAAAGCGATATCGAAAAGAGCATGTAGAACCTCGTATCAGTCATTCTAACAGAGCTCTCACCCTCCGGACTAGTAGAAAGACGAATCTTGCTACCCCTACGTATCAGAGGAAGGGCCCAATCTGTTGGATCGAGAAACACGATAGAGGGGGGGGGGTGAATATCGTGAAAATCTTTTCGGATAAGACTAAGAGAAAATACGCAGCGGAATCAAAACACACAAAGAACACAAGTAGTTTTACTTGGTTCGGAGTCGCGGTCGGCTCGTGCTCCAAGGCCCACGGTCCTTGACCGTTTACTGCGGGCAATTCTATATTCGCGCAAAGGTTTACAGATTTAATACAAGAATAGTGCAGTAAGTAAATGAATACACTTTTCGTTACCGACGCCCGGTGTGGATCGTACTTCAGAGCAAAGGGTCATCGTCGGTGCTAGAATCTCGAGATCGAAGTTTGTCGGAACAGAGCGCTTGAACGAAAAGCTTAGAGGCGTTGGAAAGTTGTGTTTTTGAAGCCTTGGGGTCGAGCCCCTTTTATAGTGCTCCTAGGGGCGCCTGGGACGTCGGGGGCGCCTGACACGTGCCTTCAGATCGGAGAAACCTCATTCGCAGCTCGGTCAACGCGTATCCCCTCCGAATCGGCCTCTGGAGCTGACTGGGGCGCCCGGGACCTCCTGGGCACCCAGCTTGACTGGGTCCGCTGGCTTCGTGGCTGATTTTGCTTCGACTCCTCTTTGGCTTTGACCTTGGGCGCCCAGGACCTCCCGGGCGCCTAGCCCAGCTGCCTGCCCCTCTCCTATGGGGCATTCTGAGCTACAGAAACACACTCCTTCGGTCCCTGCATCCAAGGTTAGTTCCAAAACAAACAAGGCAAGAATATTAGTCAATTCTTACAGCCGTAGCTATCTTGGTTCTGACTTCGGGTCTCCCAAATGGAACCCTAGGTCGAACCGACGCCTACTGTTCCCTCGACGGGGAACGCGTCCTCACCTACTTCTCTCAGGAGAGTTTACCTTTTTGCCAACCAGCTCCTCCGGTTGGACTTTTGCCCGATCCACCTGACCAGGTCTTCGTGCCCAGTCCTCGACCAGGACTTCGTGCCCACCTTCCGAGCAGGTCTTCGGTGCCCAACCCCTTGCCAGGACTTCTTGCCCAGTCCTCGACCAGGACTTCGTGCCCACCTTCCGAGCAGGTCTTCGGTGCCCAGTCCCTTGACCAGGTCTTCTTTGCCCAATCCTCGACTAAGACTTCGTGCCTAGTATGCCTAGGACTTCTTTTTTGCACACTTAGTAAACACATTAGACACCAATAACATCTTAACTCTTGAACCCTTTGCCATTATCAAAACCCAGGTTTGACTTAGGTGCTGCCTGCACCAACAATTTTTCCCTTTTTGATTTATGGCAACCCAGTACAAAAAGTTAAGTTAATCATACAGATAAGTAAGTACCAAAGTTAATTTCCTCCCCTTGGAAGAAATCTCCCCCTATGTTTTTCAAAAGTTCGTGGGGTTTTGAAAAGTTTCTAAGTCTAAACGTTTTCCAGATTTTCAATACTTAGAAAATTTTCAAGAAAAAGGTTTTTCAAGTTAGAAAACATTTTCCAAAAAATATTTTGAGTTGGAAAATTTTCAGGAGAATTTGAAATTTACACTTAGAAAATTTTCAACCAACCAAAACTTAGAATAATTTTTGAAAGCAAATAATTTCGAAGATAATTTCCAAAATACTTAGATTTTTCATTTTAGAAAATTTTCTATACTTATTCTGAAGTTTTAACACTTAGAAAATTTTCAAGCAGTTTTAATACTCAGTTTAAATACTTAGAGATATTTTTCAAGTACTTTAGAAAGATTTTTCAAACACTTAGAAAGATTTTTCAAGCACTTTGATACTTAGAAAGATTTTTCAAACACTTAGAAAGATTTTTCAAACACTTTGATACTTAGAAAGATTTTTCAAACACTTAGAAAGATTTTTCAAAAACTTAGAAAGAAAATACTTTGATACTTAGAAAAATTTTCAGAAAGTTTTTCAGAATACGTACTTAGAAATTTAACTTTTGAAAAGAACTTAAGTACTTAATGAGTTTTACTTTTTGAAAAAAAAAGGAGATAAAAGTTTTTTCTTTTAAAAAAAATTCAATTTTGGAGAAAAAGATTTGGAGAAAAAAATTAAATTTTGAAACATTCTTTTCACTCCTTTCCAATCTCTCCCCCTTTGCCATATATCAAAAAAATATAGCAAAAATGAGTAATCAACGTAAGATACTGTACTGAACCAATTCTAAGTTTAAACTGGACCAAATTAATTTGAATTTCTGCTTTCAGGTCCTGTCTAACCCAATTAGCTACTTACTAACTGTTATAAACAGTAGTTTTCGCTAGGGTTAGTCAAGTTAAGTGATCTGATCAAGTTAGATTTTCTAAGCTTTACACTTAACCTGATTACTGTTTAATTGGTATTTAGTGCCCCAATTACTGTAGATGCATTGACTTAAAGTATGTTGAATCAAGGCAAAGATCTAAGCATCTCAACCCATTCTAGGTGTTCAATCAAAAGTACCCTAAGGTGCTTGTGAGATGCTGGCTTCTAGATCTATAGGTACATGCAATTCTAGGGTTAGGGCCTAGGCTATGTCCATTTGGCGAAAAAACCCTAGTTTTGAAGGGGGTAATTTTATTTTAAAAAAACTAACTCGGGAAAAACATTTTAAATAAATAGAGAAAATAAAGAAATGATTTTGCAGAAACTAAAGCAGTTTTTGAAAAATATAATTAGAGCAGTCCTATTCTACTAAGCATAACCCTAACTGCCTTCTAATCAAAATAGTACTGCAGCTTATCAAACAAGTAATTAGAAAGTAAAGCTGATAGAAGCATAAGAGTCATCTGGTCAGTAGGACCAGTAAGGTCAAACCATAGTCAAATACATGTCAACCCTACTGAGTAGGGGTAGTCAAAGAGTCAACAGTACAATTAAAATATCAATCTAAACTAAGAGGAAGGGTCAGGATGATCAGATGAGTTGGGCTGCCAAGATCGGAATAACGACATCATTTCATTATATCGTGCATCGTTAGTCTCTTGATTGACTCTGAGGGTATTCATATACTCAGTGTAACGGGCCTCATTTGCCTCCATATACTCTGCGTGATTGGCCTCTATTTCCTCCCTGAGGCTGTGGACCTCTGTTGGAAGTAGTCCTAGTCTCTCGTCAGTCATCGGAGGTGGGGGCTCGTCCATGTGCTCTCGAATCTCGGCAGCGAGATCTGCGACGTCGACCTCTACCTCCTCATCGGAATCGATCTGGGCTCCGGCTTGCTGACGTCTCCATGATAAAACCCCGGTCTCCATGATAAAAGTTTTTATACCCAATCTTGTCAAACTCAGTCATAGAGGTCATCTCTCCATCGGTAATATCGCGACCGTGATGATGAAGAAGAGAAGTGATGATGTGGCAATAAGGGGTGTGTACCTGACCCTGAGTAGTAACACTAGATGCATGTAGAATGGTGTGGAATATGTGAAGTCCAATATCTATGTCTAAGTGATGGATCAAAACATACAGCAGGAAGGTATGGAATGGTCGCATGGTCGCGACATCCCTGGTGGTCAAGGGAAGAATGCAACGGACCAGTACTCTATAAAGAGCGTAGTCCTGGACTTGGAGATCTACTGATTGAAATCGACTAACCAGGGGGTTTCGGGCAGTTCTATAGAAGTATGAATAAAGGGTAGGGAGGATCTCTAGGAGGTAACAGCAGAAGGTGGACTGGGAAGGTTGCAGTCCAAGAAATCTGTTAAACAACAAGGGCGTGACAGTCAAGGGCATTCCTTGTACAGTGGTGATATAGCTAAGATCATCTTGTCTTACTAAGTTGTTGTAAAATTCTGCACATAGGGTTGTATTCACAGGATGAGTGCAGAAAACAAGTCGATCAAGTTGATAGAAGTTAATGACGTCCATGGCTACTGGACAGGATTGAGTGAAAAACTGCCTATTCAAGAAGCTTGTCTTGATGGGTTTATAGGTTGTCCTAGCAAACTTATTGAATAGTTCTAGGGTTGAAAACCTAGGGTCAGGGCTAGGCTCGGGCCCGGGGTTGGGTTGAATAGTACGACATTTTTAAATAAATAACAAGGGACATGCATTTAGCGAAATAACTAAAAGGAATTAAAAAAAGCATGAAAAATTGATACCGGGTAGCCATTCGGGGAGGCATGGTTGAAGTGTAGCGTTCGAGGGCACGAGAGGGTCGTTCAGACACCTTAGGAAGGAGAAGAGTTGGAGAAGAGAGTTTGTTTTGGGGTGGCAAATGAAGGGGATTTCGGTGGCTTTATATAGGGCTTGGTCGGGCGCCTGGGATGAATCGGGCGCCTGGAGTCAGCTGTAAGCTGCCAAATGTAGCTTTCTTGGTTTTGACAATGTCCTTAGGGGTGCCCGTGAGGACCCGGGCGCCTGGAGTCAGCTGCCATGCGTGGCAGCTTTTGCTGTCTCGAATTGACATAAAGCCCTAGGCGCCCGATAGGTCACGGGCACCCAGGTTAGCTGGGAATATTGACAGCTTTTGCTGTCTTGGTCGAAGAGAAAGGGAGGGGGTGCCCGAGTGGTCACGGGTGCCTGAGTTGACCGTTGTTTGACTGTTTGACCCCGTTTGACTATTTGACCAGGTTTGACTCTAATGACCAATCAACAATCAATTCAATTCAAGTCTAAAATCAATGTTTTTATTTGACAACGTTTCAGAATTCAGATTTTGAATTAACTTATGTCCTAACTATCTCACCCGGTATATAGTTATCAATCACGTTAACTTATGGATTTTTGTGAGACAGGTTTTAATAGAAGTAAACATTTGTTTTGAAAAATCATGATGAGTTTTGAAAAGTTAAATTAATTTTGAAAAGCCAATTAATTATCCTTTTAAATTTATTTTTGAAAACAATGAGTGAATCTAAGATTAATTGAAATCTGTGTTAGATTCAAATCTGACAATAGTAAAGTGAATTTGGTTTTCAATAATTGGCTTCCAGGTCTTGGCGAGGCACTAGGCCTTCTTTGGCCATAGCCTTATTGGATCATCAACCCTTTCCTTGACAAAGCCTTTTATTGAAAATTCATTTTCAAGTTACTCCTTGGATCGGTAGCTTCGGCTAGTTCCGCCAAAATGGCTTCCCTAACGTACTATCATCTCACCTCCACCCAATACTATGTTATTCAAATTTCAGTTAATCGGTTTAGTCCTTAATCTAACTAGTCCTAGGTCTAAGCATGGTAAATTGTAGAAATATAAATAAACAAGCAATCATGGGAATTTACAATAAGAAAAGGAATTTATTTAACTATAAAAATGGTTTTTAAGTTGGCTCCCCCTGGACTAAAGCCATAGTAATGATTAGGCAAGATATGAATCTTGTCCTTGGAGATCCAATACTGGTTTGGTCCAGCTTGGTTGTTCAGGTAAAGTTTGGGTACCCATGCCTGAACTTTGGGTTTAGACTGATTCAGTACAGCATAATATGACCTTTGTCTAGCCTTGGTTCAATACCCTAACCCGGATCGATTTAGAACGGACTTCTGTTTTCCAAGGATCATATCAAGACGCTTGGAATCCGAAGTGAATCGTTCCAAAGCTGCTCTAAGGTCCTTGACTTGAGTTTTCAATAAGGAGTTCTCTTTCTCAAGTTTTTCAACTTGAGTAGAGGTTCCTTCTTGAATCTTCTCAGTTAAGGATCTAGAGTCAGGGTCCTCTTTCAGGAGTTTTACTTCCGGTCGGAGAGACTCGACTCGAATTTTGGCTTTCGCCAAGTTACTAGATAGGTATGCAATTAATTCAGCTAATTCTACTTTTGAATAACCACTACAGTTATTTTGCCATCTTTTGAAATGGTGAGCTTTCCATCGTCCGGCTCCGATTCTGATCCGGTGTCGATGTCTTCGGATGCAGTCAACGCGAGCAGGTTCGATTGTGGGGCCTCTTCTTCTCCTTCGGATGAAGACTCGTCCCACCTTGCTTGAAGGGCCTTCTTCCTTCTTGTCTTCTTGGCTTCTTTCAGATTAGGGCACTCCGATTTGAAGTGTCTGATAAGTTCTATTTTATTGATTATTTCAGATGCCAAAATCCATGTTTGACCCATGTTTTTCTTGCTTAATTGTGAATTTATTCTTGGTTCTAGAAATTATTGCTATTTTGGACTTAATTGCAAATCTTTATATATTTGAATTATTTGGTCACTAAATTTTTGATCTATTTTTGTAGGCATGAAAGGATCATGGACCTAGGTATGCTGGGTCAAATTTGAGTCGGAGGTGGACCCGAATCGAGTGATCAAGCTTCAAACAAATCTGGGTCGTCCGATTCAAAAGCGGCTAGATCTGAGCCATATGGGGCCATCTGAAGCAATCCAAGCTAGGGTTAGGGTTGATCAAGCACTGAGGTCAAGATCTGAGATTTTCATCCAAATCAGAGATCATTCCACCGTTGGATCAAGCCAAGAGGATCTACATCGTCCATTCAAAGATCAGGTTGATCTGGGCCATCCGTTGCAAATCTGGAAGATCCGAGCTACCCCGAGGCATATCTTGACCCTTGATCAACATCATCAAAGTTTGGTTCAGATTGGAGAAGATCCGACCGTTGGATTCATTCAAAACGATCTCAGCTGTTCATTCCTATGTATTTAATCAAACATTTCCCACAGAGCACAGCGTCGCGTCTTCGCCGCAAGCCTTCGTTTTCTTCGTTTGTTCTTCATTTGTTCTTCAGTTTTTCTTCAATCCGTGGGCGCGACCACTCAATTTCTTTGTTTAGATCAAGTGCTAGGTCATTGGGAAGATCATCCGTGAAGTTTCCAGCCTCAAATTGCCCAAGAAACAGAGCTGAGAGAGGTTTCCTCAGCTCTGCCATTTGCTGCCTTCGATCTCAGTTGCGCTCCATTTTCATCCACCCGAGCAGTTCAGAGGGGTTCCCTGGAGTGTTTGAGTCATCCACAAGCTGCAGCGCAATCGAACACAACTGAATTGAAGGAATTCGAATGAAAATTTTAGATTTGAGCAAGCTGAGTTGGAATGGATCGCAGATTGAGTTTTTCCATTGATTTGCTGAGCTTAGGGGTTCGAGGCTCACCCTTGTGTGACGAACAAGGAGTTCTTGAGCTAATGGAGTGATTGGGGTTTAGATTTCTTATTGCATTTCTGTTAATTAGTTGTAACTTCATTTCTGCAGTTTATTTCAGCTTTCGAATTTTGTTTCAGTAGATTCAATTTGTCTAAATCGTTTCTGCTTAAATTAGTGTTTCAATGTTGCAAGTTAATTAGTAGGTAGTTTGTCTAGTGAACAATTGCGTCAATTTTAGTTTAATTTCTGTTTAGTGGTTTGCCTTTCAGTTTTGTTCATCTTTTCCCTATTGCGTATCAAGTTTTCATCATGCATATCAGTTTCCTTTCGTTCTTCCTTGCGTATCAGTCCTTTAGTTCCTGCATTTTATAGCAGTTAGTCTAGTTTAATTCCGAATCGTTTCTGATATTAGTTTGGTATAATTGATCTAAATTGATATTGAGTTTCTGAATTCAGTTATTCCCTGTTTTCAGTTTTCAATTTCTGCATTAGCATGGTTTCCTACGTATCCAGCTATTAGTCCCTGTCTTCATGTCAAATAACAATTCAACATGGAGTTGTATCAAGTTAAACTTAGTTCTTAGTGAACTCTCACACTTGATGTCCGCTCCATTTATGTTCAGTTGTTTCATTATTGAGCAGTTCATTTCTACGAATCCTTTGTTTCTGAACTCAGTTTGATGTCCTGACTGCTGTATCAAGAGAACTTAGTTGTTATCTTTTGAATTCACCTTGAAGATTGCTTCAATTTGCATAGCAAGTGATGTCGAGTTCTGCATTTTCTTTCCCAAGCCTGCGAATTAGCTTGCGTATCAATTCTATTTCAGCATGGGTTCAGCTCATTATTTCAAAGATTGTGCCAAGTTAAGCATCAGCTTCTCTACTCTTACCTGAACATTAGAATTGCTTACTTGACCTAAGTTGATGTGCTTGATTCTTCACTCAATTTGACTGCATCTCTGCATTCAATTTATGAAGTTTTCAGATTTCATTTCTGCATTTCCAGTTTTCAGTTCCTGCATTTGTATCAAGTGTATTTCAGCTCTTATGAACCTTACCTGAACCCTTAGATTGGAGAATTAGATCTCAGTTGTATTGTTTGGCTTTGCATCAGATTGTTCTGAATTCTGGATTAGATTTCTGAAGTTCTTCATTTCATCCCTGCATTCATTCATTTCTGCACATCATGTTTAGTTTCTGAATTTTGTTTCACTAGAATTTGTTTCTGCATGTATTGGATGATGAATTCTACACCCGAGTTGTTTACCTCACATCCAATCGCTTCACATCAGCTGCTGGTCTGACCTTGCATCGAATTTTGTTGCTGCATTTCTGCTTCAGGATTCTGATTTCATTCATTTTATCTCTGCAATAGGTTTGTTTTGATTGATCAGACCTCAGATTTCGAATTTCCTCATTCATTTCTGCAAATCTTTTCCCTAACAGCTGTGTTTCCCAAAACTAAATTGATTAGTCCATTTCCTGCACTTAGTATCAGATTTCTATATTGGCACATAAGATTTCTTCCCTTGAGTATCAAGGTTGTTTCACTTTTTCCACTTTGTATCAAAATCAGTTCCGGCATTAGTATCAACCGAAAATTTCAGCCGTGTTTTAATTCTTTTGCTTAGCATCTGGTTGCTCTTGATATCAGCTTGATTTCCTGAGTTTGCAAAATGGCATTAGTTGATTTAATTGTCCATTGGTTGAGTCATCACTCACTATCGTTTGTTTAATTCATTTGTTTAGTTTTCCTTCATTTTCATTGAGTTTTCCTTCCAGATTGCAACCCAAAACCACATTTTATTTGAAACCCAAAATTCCTAAACGACACATAAATACAAGCTCGAATCACACAACATCAACTAGCCCTAGGAAAAATACGACCTGAGACCCCTTTACTACGTTTTCATTCTTTGATTGATGGCAAAAAAGGGTTTCCAGCTTACACATATCTAAATTTTGAGACCCACATTTGTGACACCTAGTTCGGGTCCATCAAAATTTTTGGCGCCGTTGCCGGGGAAGCAACTAGTTGTTTTGTTTGATTTTTTTTTGCTTGTGTGCTTATGGGCATATCATTTGATTCTATTTTCTTGTGCTTTATCTTTTGTATACGGTTGCTGTCATTTTTCTTGTTTACTTTGTGACAGGACTGCCAGTTCAAAATGTTCTCATCAACTTACCAGCAGCCACAATGTCAATCTTTCCTACAATTTCAGCAGAACCAACCTTTCAATCAGCCACCAAATCAAGATTTCCAACAGTCTTGTGCGAATTTTCAACAAACAAATCAGTTTTTTCAGCCACAATTTCAACAATTTCAGCAAGATTTTCAGCCAAGTCTACCAAATTTCCAGCAAACTCAGATTGGGCAGCCACAATTCCTGAATTTTGAGCAACCAATTCAGCAATTCCAACCCCAATTTCAGCAACCCTATCAACAAAATCAATTACCTTTTCAAGGAATTCAGCAAGGGTGTTTAGATAATCTGAATTTTCAGCAACCACCGTTCCATCAAGTTCAACCAAACCAAGGATTTCAGCATCTTAACCAAGATTTCCAGTAGCCTTATTTAAGTTTTCAGCAGGGAAATAATCAATTTTAGCCTCAACCTCAGCCATGACAGCAAGAATTTCAACCCATACAGAATCTTCAACAACCTCTTCAACATTCACAGCCATACGATCAAAATTTTCAATTTCAAAACCAGAGTTCTCAGTCCCAACCATTTCTGCCGTTCAATCAACAATGTCAACCTCAAACTCAGAATTTCCAGGGCTACAATTCTCAGCAAATTCAACCATCATTCCAGCCAAATTTTCAGCAGTTTAATCAACCTATTCAACCATTTGATCAGCCCCCACAGTCTCAATTTCATAATTCACAGCCTACTTACAGTTTTGAGCAACCTCATGCTATATTTCAAAACCAACAAGAAGTCCACGCCAATCAAGGAGAATTTGAGGCTTTTCGTGAGTTTGAGGCTCAACAACAAAGGCTTGGGGAAATCATGCAACAAGTCCTACAACAAGATCAACAACAACAACAAAGGCTTCAAAACCTTGGAAGACAACTTGAACAATTGGTTAATCAAATGAATCAAAAACAAGCTCAAATATCAGGACAAGTACCTCCTCAAGCTACTCTTAATTCTGAGGGGTATGATGGTGATCTAACTTTGGGGAATGAAGAGGTTGTGTCAAGTTTAAACTCTCCAAATGTCGCATTTCTTGAAAAATTTCCAGCATTTCATTTCCCCACTCAAAACAGCCCCGGAGTTGATTTTATATCAGTTCAAGGTGACCCTAGTGCATGGCCAAGTCCTTCTTCAAGGGATCTTGCAAATTTGGTAGAAGAAGAAGAAGAAAACATCAAAAATAGGGCATCTACAGCATGCACCCCTCCTGAAGTGCTTGTTCAAAATTCATTTCCAAATTTTTCAGCTCAAGAAGAAGATTCTGAAGCACTACAGGACCCTTCTCATCTTTTATTTTGTGATGATAGTTTTATTGATGGTCCTAATTTTTCTAACATGGTTGTTGCAGATATTACTGAGGAAACATGCATGGGAGATGATTCTACAGGTGTAAGGGATTGTACTAAGCCCCAGGGACTACCAGTGGTGATGGATACATTAGAAGATTCAGAGGATAAGCCAGAAAGTGTAGGGATTTACATGGTGGAAGCAAGAACCCAAGGATCACCTGTTTCAGTTGAGTGTCCACCAGAACCTAAACCTGAAGTCGAGCATGTACTTGACCAGGAGGAGGCCACAGTTACATCTACTCTTGTAGAACCTCCAGGTATTTTTCAGCACGATCAAGTAAGACTTCTTCCTATTTCTTTGGAAAAATCTATAGAGGTACCTCAAGCTGATTTTATTGTTTGTAATACACTTGTGGATACATTTTTTGTAGAAAATAATTGTGAAAAATTCATAGAGGTACCTAGTGCTGAATTTGCTGAATGTGAAGCATGTGGTGATACATATCATGAAAATGCTAAATGTGAAAAATTTTTAGAAGTGCCTAGAATTAATGTCGTTTGTTATGATGAATCTCCTGATACATCTTATGTTGAAAGTGATTGTGAAAAACTGATAGAGGCACCTAAAGTTGATTTCATTGGTTGTAATACATTGCTTGATACATCCTTGGTGGAAAATAATTGTGAAATTTCTATTGAAGTGCCAAAAATTGATTTCATTGTTTGTGATGAGTTTCTGGATGCATTTTTTGTAGAAAATAATTGTGAAAAATTCATTGAAGTACCAAGAATTGATTTCATTGGATATGATGCAGTTTTGGATACATTTCATGCAGAGACTGATATTATTTCATTTCTTTCTTACCCTGCACGCTTGAGAGAGATATTACATGGTTTTGCAGGGTCCAGACGACTTTTGGAGTGGGTGCTCCATCTGAACAAACTCCAACCTCTTGGAAGAACTTTCAAAAGGCATCAAGAAGGAGATGATAATTTCACTTTAGTTCGAAGCATTCCACCTCTTACATGGATCTTGTACTTAAATCGCCTTCGGCCACCTGAACAATTTTTTGTAAAGTTCAAGTGTGGGGGAGCCCTGTACCATGGAGTTGATCAAATGAAGGAAGCTCTCTCAGCCAACCATACTCCTCCACTACCACGATGGAGATTACTTCTTGATAGACTCCGTCCACCAGAAATAAAGGGGAGTTTGCTCTTTCTTGTATTTTCTTTCATTGTATATTTCATTTTTATGTTTTCTAGAAGTAGAATTTTCTTTTAAATTGAGTCCTTGCTAATAAATGTGTGAGTAGAGTAGAATGAATAGGAGTCATTGTAGATACCATGTTATTTCTTTTGGCACTTTTTCTTGCATGACTAGGAATAAATGTATCCCTCTAGGTCATTTTCATGTCATTTTAGAGTCTCTTGAAAATAAATTAAATTTGATTGTTAAAACTTAGGGTTTGAGCTTACGGATGAATTCTTGGATGCTTGAGTACTACTTGGCTTTAGATTCTTAATTGATGACTTGAGATGAATTATTTGCACCTAGTGAGAATTAGCCTTATTTTTGTGATACACATATGTAATTGTACTCTAGAACTTGCTTAGGTTCTTTCAAAACCATATTTCAATGATTAGATCACATCTATAGAGGCTAAACAATTTGTTTCCCATTCCATATCAAATTTTGGCAATAAGCATGATTATTCTATTTTCCTTTCCATATTTTCTACTCTTAACCACACTTTTCTATGGACTTGTTTGTTTGGAATGTTTCTTAATGCTACTTTGCCCGAGACGGACAAAGGATTATGTGTGGGGGAGTAACTAGTGTTTTGGAAATATTTGGTATCAAAGAGGCATTTCATGTCAAGAAAATTTTTTTTGCAATTACATGTGCCAAGTTGAGTTGAGTTTGGTGTCAAAAATGAGCAAGAAGAAATGGTTGAGGATGGAAACGATTGGAGCATATAGATTCCTTATCATACTTTGAGGATCCAAGTGGCACGCAAGAAAGAAGAAAAAAAAAGAAAAAAATCTGCAATGAAAAAAAAATGGCACGTAAAGCAAAAGTTTGTGCCAAAAGTGGAAAAAGATATGCTACTTTGGGTCAGAAATGGGTTGGATCAAATACTGGAAACATGAAATTACGGAAGTCAAGATCAACTGAGAAAAAGCTGAGGAAAATTCTGAGATGAAGCTGAGAAAAAGCTAAGCTAAAGCTGAGAAGTCAAAAACAAGAAATTCTGAGCTGAATTGCAAGGATAGCTGCTGGAAATTGAGAAGTTGATCTTCACCAGCTACCAGGAAGCCTGAAATGCAGCTGTGCAATATCAGAATGTCAGAATTGAAGCTGAACAAGCTAAGATCAATGAAGAAATCTGTGCAAAACTGATTTGATTTGAATTTTTTGTGCAGATTAGCAATTGAGGTGAAGCTAAACTGATTTGAATGGCGAAACTGAATTGGGATGCAAGGGATGCTGACAAGAATTCAGAACAAACCACTCGACAACATCAGAATTTTGGAGAGCAGCGAGGCTGAGAATGCAAGCCAAATGCAGCTAGAAAAAAAAGAAAAAAATCAGTGGAAGCTAGTGAGGCAGTTTGTATCAAGATGAAGCTGAAATTTGGGTTTCAAGGCTGTGAATCAAGGAATGAAGCACATGAACGTGTCAAAAAGTGTCGAGAGCATTCATTGCTGATCAGGACAAAGGAAAATGAGGCTGCTAGGAGTTTCGAAGCAGAGCAGGAAATGGAATGAAGTTGGCTAAAATTCAACTTGTTGAGTAGAATTTTTGAGTGGAATACTTTTAAGTGCTCAACTACTCCTAGATGCCAACTGATATGAAGAAATTAGAGTTTTGCAAGATCTGAAATGCTCCATTAGAAGACTTGAGAGCAGAGAAAAAAAATAGAAAACAGTTTGAAAAAAAAAAGAGAGAAACAAGATGGCACAAGAATGTAATGTTGGTACCATGAAACAAGTGAATGTTTTTCTCATCCGAATTAAAGCCTTGTTCCATTACATTTTTGACTTTACTAGAGAGAAAGGAAAAGAAGAAAATGATGATGAGAAAAGAGAAGGAAGCAAATTGGCACAAAAGGGCAAACTTGGCACATTGAGACTAATAGAGTTTTCTTCACACAAATCAAAGGCATTGTTCAAATTCTTACTCCACCACACAAATCTGATTTGAAGAGAAGCAAAG
Source organism: Boesenbergia rotunda (assembly GCA_024364735.1). NCBI lineage: Eukaryota > Viridiplantae > Streptophyta > Magnoliopsida > Zingiberales > Zingiberaceae > Boesenbergia > Boesenbergia rotunda. Next base: position 186,350 of record JAGFNQ010001823.1, on the reverse strand, counting down.
TGCATTGGAAACATTCTTGAGCAACCAAGTCTTCCACTTCATCAATTTTTCTATTTTCTTGGCTTTTACTCCATTCCTTACCATTTCTTTTATGCCTTTCACTTGTTTTTTTGTAGATGTTGATCCTAATCATGAATAATGGTGGAGAGTAGATAACAAGCAAACCTATGGTAGTGCAAGAAGCATGTGCGTTTGAGTGAGCTCCACTTCCATCATCAACTTAGAACTTAAGGAGAGAGCCACCAAAACTTCCCTTGAAAGGCTTAGTGAGTTAAATTCATCTAAATGACTCATGAAGGATGAAAAGGCTAAGTTGTTGATTTAAGGACGAGATACTAATCCATAGAGCTTAGATTTTTTAGAATTGACAACCTTAGGTAATTTCTTTTTACTTGTTTCTAATTATGCTTGAGAAAACCAAGGGATACATGCTTAGTGGTTTCGCGAGATGCTCAAGCTTAAGTGTGGGAGAGTTGATAAGTGTTATTTTATTGATTATTTCATATGCCAAAATCTATGTTTTTCTTGCTTAATTGTGAATTTATTCTAGGTTCTAGAAATTATTGCTATTTTGGACTTAATTGCAAATCATTATATATTTGAATTATTTGGCCACTAAATTTTTGATCTATTTTTGTAGGCATGAAAGGATCATGGACCTAGGTTATGCTGGGTCAAATTTGAGTCGGAGATGGACCCGAATCGAGTGATCAAGCTTCAAACAAATCAGGGTCGTCCGATTCAAAAGCGGCTAGATCTGAGTCATCTGGGGCCATCTGAAGTAATCCGAGCTAGGGTTAGGGTTGATCAAGCACTGAGGTCAAGATCTGAGATTTTCATCCAAATCAGAGATCATTCCACCGTTGGATCAAGCCAAGAGGATCTACATCGTCCATTCAAAGATCGGGTTGATCTGGGCCATCCGTTGCAAATTTGGAAGATCCGAGCTACCCCGAGGCATATCTTGACCCTTGATCAACATCATCAAAGTTTGGTTCAGATTGGAGAAGATCCGACCGTTGGATTCATTCAAAACGATCTCAGCTGTTCATTCCTATGTATTTAATCAAACATTTCCCACAGAGCACAGCGTCGCGTCTTCGCCGCAAGCCTTCGTTTTCTTCGTTTGTTCTTCATTTGTTCTTCAGTTTTTCTTCAATCCGTGGGCGCGACCACTCAATTTCTTTGTTTAGATCAAATGCTAGGTCATTGGGAAGATCATCCGTGAAGTTTCCAGCCTCAAATTGCCCAAGAAACAGAGCTGAGAGAGGTTTCCTCAGCTCTGCCATTTGCTGCCTTCGATCTCAGTTGCGCTCCATTTTCATCCACCCGAGCAGTTCAGAGGGGTTCCCTAGAGTGTTTGAGTCATCCACAAGCTGCAGCGCAATCGAACACAACTGAATTGAAGGAATTCGAATGGAAATTTTAGATTTGAGCAAGCTGAGTTGGAATGGATCGCATATTGAGTTTTTCCATTGATTTGCTGAGCTTAGGGGTTCGAGGCTCACCCTTGTGTGACGAACAAGGAGTTCTTGAGCTAATGGAGTGATTGGGGTTTAGATTTCTTATTGCATTTCTGTTAATCAGTTGTAACTTCATTTCTGCAGTTCATTTCAGCTTCCGAATTTTGTTTCAGTAGATTCAATTTGTCTAAATCGTTTCTGCTTAAATTAGTGTTTCAATGTTGCAAGTTAATTAGTAGGTAGTTTGTCTAGTGAACAATTGCGTCAATTTTAGTTTAATTTCTGTTTAGTGGTTTGCCTTTCAGTTTTGTTCATCTTTTCCCTATTGCGTATCAAGTTTTCATCATGCGTATCAGTTTCCTTTCGTTCTTCCCTGCGTATCAGTCCTTTAGTTCCTGCATTTTATAGCAGTTAGTCTAGTTTAATTCCGAATCTTTTCTGATATTAGTTTGGTATAATTGATCTAAATTGATATTGAGTTTCTGAATTCAGTTATTCCCTGTTTTCAGTTTTCAATTTCTGCATTAGCATGGTTTCCTGCGTATCCAGCTATTAGTCCCTGTCTTCATGTCAAATAACAATTCAACATGGAGTTGTATCAAGTTAAACTCAGTTCTTAGTGAACTCTCACACTTGATGTCAGCTCCATTTGTGTTCAGTTGTTTCATTATTAAGCAGTTCATTTCTGCGAATCCTTTGTTTCTGAACTCAGTTTGATGTCCTGACTGCTGTATCAAGAGAACTTAGTTGTTATCTTTTGAATTCACCTTGAAGATTGCTTCAATTTGCATAGCAAGTGATCTCAAGTTCTGCATTTGCTTTCCCAAGCCTGCGAATTAGCTTGCGTATCAATTCTATTTCAGCATGGGTTTAGCTCATTATTTCTGAGATTGTGCCAAGTTAAGCATCAGCTTCTCTACTCTTACCTGAACATTAGAATTGCTTACTTGACCTAAGTTGATGTGCTTGATTCTTCACTCAATTTGACTGCATCTCTGCATTCAATTTATGAAGTTTTCAGATTTCATTTCTGCATTTCCAGTTTTCAGTTCCTGCATTTGTATCAAGTGTATTTCAGCTCTTATGAACCTTACCTGAACCCTTAGATTGGAGAATTAGATCTCAATTGTATTGTTTGGCTTTGCATCAGATTGTTCTGAATTCTGGATTAGATTTCTGAAGTTCTTCATTTCATCCCTGCATTCATTCATTTCTGCACATCATGTTTAGTTTCTGAATTTTGTTTCACTAGAGTTTGTTTCTGCATGTATTGGCTGATGAATTCTGCACCCGAGTTGTTTACCTCACATCCAATCGCTTCACATCAGCTGCTGGTCTGACCTTGCATCGAATTTTGTTGCTGCATTTCTGCTTCAGGATTCTGATTTCATTCATTTTATCTCTGCAATAGGTCTGTTTTGATTGATCAGACCTCAGATTTAGAATTTCCTCATTCATTTTGCAAATCTTTTCCCTAACAGCTGTGTTTCCCAAAACTAAATTGATTAGTCCATTTCCTGCACTTAGTATCAGATTTCTATATTGGCACATAAGATTTCTTCCCTTGAGTATCAAGGTTGTTTCACTTTTTCCACTTTGTATCAAAATCAGTTTCGGCATTAGTATCAACCGAAAATTTCAGCCGTGTTTTAATTCTTTTGCTTAGCATATGGTTGCTCTTGATATCAGCTTGATTTCCTGAGTTTTGCAAAATGGCATTAGTTGATTTAATTGTCCATTGGTTGAGTCATCACTCACTATCGTTTGTTTAATTCATTTGTTTAGTTTTCCTTCATTTTCATTGAGTTTTCCTTTCAGATTGCAACCCAAAACCACATTTTATTTGAAACCCAAAATTCCTAAACGACACATAAATACAAGCTCGAATCACACAACATCAACTAGCCCTAGGAAAAATACGACCTGTGGCCCTTTTACTACGTTTTCATTCTTTGATTGCAAAAAACGGTTTCCAGCTTACACATATCTAAATTTTGAGACCCACATTTGTGACACCTAGTTCGGGTCCATCAGTGTCCCTTCTTGTTGCATTTGAAGCAGGTTACACTTGATTTGTTCTTCGATGGTTCTGCTGGATCCTCCTTCTTTCGGCTGGCTTTTCTTCTGTTGGACTGATTCTTCAATTCCTTGTAGTAGTCCCGGGCAAGACGAACTAGCTTGGGTCGATCTCCTTCGCTGTCTTCTGAGTCTGAGTCTGAGTCAGACTCGGGTGCAGGTTGAGGCTTCTTCTTGACCATCTTTCCTGTTTTGCCTGCAACAAAAGCAATGCTTTTCTCGGCCAAGGTGCAGTTAGTCTGCTAATGTAATTTAAGTTCAGAAAATAACTCATCTAATTTGATTTTAGAAAGATCCCTTGAAACTTTGTACGCATCTACCATAGATGCCCACAAAGTATTTCTCGAGAAAGCGTTAAGGGTATACCTGATCAGGTCACGGTTCTCTACCTTGTGACCGATTGTGTGTAGACCGTTCATTAATTCCTGGATTCTGGCGTGGAGCTGGGCTGCTGACTCGCCGTCGTTCATTTTGATCGTGTATAGCTTGTTGAGCAGTAGGTCCCTCTTGCTGATTCGGGTGTCGGAGGTTCCTTCGTGCAATTCAATTAACTTACCCCGGAGTTCCTTTGCGCTGTTGAATGGTCCCACCCGGTTGAGCTCTTCTTTGGTTAGACCGCATTGGACTGTCTGGATCGCTTTAGCATCGGCCTCGATTTTCCTTTTTAGCGAGGCGTCCCATTCTGTGTAAGGTTGTGCCACACCTTCAGCATTTTTCGTGATTTCCAAACCAGATTGGATAATTATCCACATGTCCACCTGAGTTTTCAGGTGGACTTCCATCCGACTCTTCCAGTAGGAGAAGTCCTCCCCACTGAAGAGTGGTGGTCTGGCTGTACTGAAATCCTCTTGCATGGCCATTTAGAAATTCTGAAATAAAAGTAACAAAAAAACTGTCCCAAGACTTGGTCTTGGATTAGCAGTGCGGGAATAAAATATTTTAAAAAAATTATCGAGTGGTGTTGCACCAACCTCGATTAATGATAAAAACTTCGATCGAAAAAGAAATGAAAAATTTTGTAAAAATCCGGAAAACTCCCAAATTGGTGGTTGCACCAAATTTGAGCTACCCCGCTCTGATACCACTTGTTGGATCGAGAAACACGATAGAGGGGGGGTGAATATCGTGAAAATCTTTTCGGATAAGACTAAGAGAAAATACGCAGCGGAATCAAAACACACAAAGAACACAAGTAGATTTACTTGGTTCGGAGTCGCGGTCGGCTCCTACTCCAAGGCCCACGGTCCTTGACCATTTACTGCGGGCAATTCTCTATTCGCGCAAAGGTTTACAGATTTAATACAAGAATAGTGCAGTAAGTAAATGAATACACTTTTCGTTACTGACTCCCAGTGTGGATCGTACTTCGGAGCAGAGGGTCGTCGTCGGCGCTAGAATCTCGAGATCGGAGTTTGTCGGAGCAGAGCGCTTGAACGAAAAGCTTAAAGGCGTTGGAAAGTTGTGTTTTTGAAGCCTTGGGGTCGAGCCCTTTTATAGTGCTCCTGGGGGCGCCTGGGACGTCGGGGACGCCTGACACGTGCCTTCAGATCGGAGAAACCTCATTCGCAGCTCGGTCAACGCTTATCCCCTCCGAATCGGCCTCTGGAGCTGACTGGGGCGCCCGGGACCTCCTGGGCGCCCAGCTTGACTGGGTTCACTGGCTTCGTGGCTGATTTTGCTTCAACTCCTCTTTGGCTTTGACCTTGGGCGCCCGGGACCTCCCGGGCGCCTAGCCCAATGTTGTTTCGAAGTGATTCTTGCTTTCTGCTTGTTTGTCTTTGACCTTGGGCGCCCGGGACCTCCCGGGCGCCTAGCCCAGCTGCCTGCCCCTCTCCTTTTGGGCGTTCTGAGCTGCAGAAACACACTCCTTTGTCCTGCATCCAAGGTTAGTTCCAAAACAAACATGGCAAGAATATTAGTCAATTCTTACAGCGGTAGCTGTCTTGGTTCTGACTTTGGGTCTCTCAAATGGAACCCTTGGTCGAACCGACGCCTACTGTTCCTCGACGGGGAACACATCCTCACCTACTCCTCTCAGGAGAGTTTACCTTTTGCCAGCCAGCTCCTCCGGTTGGACTTTTGCCCAATCCACCTGACTAGGTCTTCGTGCCCAGTCCTCGACCAGGACATTGTGGCCACCTTCCGAGCAGGTCTTCGGTGCCCAGCCCCTTGCTAGAACTTCATGCCCAGTCCTCGACCAAGACTTCGTGCCCACCTTCCGAGCAGGACTTCGGTGCCCAGTCCCTTGACCAGGTCTTCTTTGCCCAGTCCTCGACCAGGACTTCGTGTCTAGTGTGCCTAGGACTTCTTTCCTGCACACATAGTAAACACATTAGACACCAATAACATCTTAACTCTTCAACCCTTTGCCATTATCAAAACCTAGGTTTGACTTAGGTGCTTCCTGCACCAACACAATCTTCTCAAAGGCAAGCCAGCAGCTTGATGTGTGTGAACCATAAATCAAGATCCGCTCTCACTATCCCTTGGCGCGGCTCTCAGGCGACGCGTGGCGATCCACGCTCCCTGAGATGACCTCAACCGGGAAGCCTTGGTGCGGCTCTCAGGCGACGCGTGGTGATCCACGCTCCCTGAGATGACCTCGACCGGGAAGCCTCGGCGCGGTTCTCAGGCGACGCGTGGCGATCCACACTCCCTGAGATGACCTTGACCGAGAAGCCTCGGTGTGGCTCTCAGGCGACGCGTGGCGATCCACGCTCCCTGAGATGACCCCAACTGGGAAGCCTCGGCGCGGCTCTCAGGCGGCACGTGGCGATCCATGCTCCCAGAGGTGACCTCGACCGGGAAGCCTCGGTGCGGCTCTCAGGCGACGCGTGGCGATCCACGCTCCCTGAGATGACCTCGACGACCGAGAAGCTTCGGCGGGGCTCTCAGGCGACACGTGGCGATCCCCGCTCCCTGAGATGTCCTCGACCAGGAAGCCTCGGAACCCTCGGATCGGCTCTCAGTCGGACGCGTGTCCACCCATGCTCCCTGAGAGGTCCCCCGACTGGGCGGCTATATTCTCGCTCCGTGCGAGCCTTTCCCTCGGATCGGCTCTCAGGCAGACGCGTGTCGGCCCTTGCTCCCTGAGAGGTCCCGTGATCGGGCGGCTATATTCTCGCTCCGTGTGAGCCTTTCCCTCAGATTGGCTCTCAGTCGGATGCATGTCGGCCCACGCTCCCTGGGAGATCCCCGGACCGGGTGGCTATATTCTTGCCCCGTGCGGACGCCTACCCCCAAACCGGCTCTCGGTCGAGCGCCAGACGATTCCTACTCTCTGAGGCCTCAATCAAGTAAGCCGACTCTTGCCTCGCGGGCAAGGCGGGAGCGGGATCAGCTCCAGATAGGTCCTCGATTCAAGGATGTTGTTCAAACCAGGCGCCTCACCACGGGCCCGCATACAGGCTAAGGGCAACTAAGTCTTCGTGACTACGATAACTTAACTTCTTGATCAAGCGCGGCGCCTCCAACTTCCGGTGGTTCAAGGGACCACCACGGACTCAGGATTTCCTACGTGCTCGCCCGAGTCGGGGGCACTAAGGGAGCATTACCTATGTATAAGTACCCGATTAACCAGTACACAACGACCCTGACGTGGTGGTCGCTCGCTCACGGTGAAAGAGGCGGACGAGCATACCTTCCCCCATCCAGGTCGCTTACGCCCTAGCGCGGGCCGAAGTATACAAGAATGAGGACGATGGAAAGGGAAAATAGCATTCATAATAAACAACTTGACCCTCGCCTACACACGAAAATAGAAAGAAGCAGTGTGAAGCTACGATTCAGGCGCAGAAGAATGAGATGGGGCTCGACCCTGCGTCTTCTCACGCCCCTTGCGAGTCGCCTGCAGCTTGGCCTCCAGAACATCGTGACGCTTGCATACCCGCGAAAGGTCGCTTTGGCAGGCGGCTAGCTCCTCCTCCTTAGCCTTCAGATTGGCGTGCAGCATAGTAGCCGATTGGGCGGTCTCCTGGAGATCCGCCTCGGCTTTGGCCAACTTCGAGTGGGCTTGCAGCTCCCGAGTCCGAGCCTGACGCTCACTTCACTCCAGATGAGCAATTTGTTGCCGCATCTGGCCAGCCGAGGCCCGAGCCGCGCCCAGCTCCACCAGATGCTCCTGAAGCTGTGCCTCAGAGTAAGCAACACGCCCATGAAGGGCCGCGTTCTCAGACCGTAGCGTATTCCAGGCCTCCTCGCCTGGTTGTGGCTGCGTGCGTCGGAGCTGAGCTTCTAACGCCTCCCTCTGGGATTCTGACTGACGAAGGGACTGAGTCTAGGTGGTGAAGGATAGGCCCATGTCATATAGTGCACCGGTTAACTGCAAAGGAAGCGAAGGGTTAGCCAGGAAAAAACTAAGCAAGCAAGGGCTATCAGAAAAACCTGCCTGACAAGCCTCCGCCACAAGGCTATTGATTCTGGCAATGGGGTCTTGACGGTCAAAGGCCCGCAGACCTTGATATAGATGGTCGCTCAAGGGGGCATGCAGGTAAACCACTCGAGCAGACCCTAGCGGCTCAGAGTCAGGAACCTCGTAGGCAGCGCGAGGGTCTGCTCGCGAAGGCAGGATGAGATGTATCGGGTGAGGACCCGTGGCCCCCTCGGGGAGAGAAGGAAGGGGGAAATCAGATAGCGCCCCAGACGAGCTGGCCGGAGCAGAGGGGATTGCCAGAGGAATATCCCCTGGAGCAGAAGAAACGGGGACAGCCGACGCGGATATTGGAGAAATAGGAATCCTCGGCAAGAGGGAAGAACGAGGTCTACTTGGCTGCACAGTCGAGGAGACGGCATGGGTCAAAGGAGGCACCGGCAGGGTATCTTCTGGGATGGAAGAAGCGGGGACAACGGGCGCTGATACCTGCGAAGCAGGAAGCCTCGCCGAAGGGAAGAAGAAGGGGTCTTCCGAGGGAAGGTGGTAGTAGTTCCAAAGGGAGGCGAGCGGTCGCGCGACTGGTTCCGACAGCGCCGGGTCTCCAAGGGGGAAGGATCCTCGGCCAAAACCTCAATCTCAGAGTCCGACGCCTCCTCCTTTGGCGCCTTACCCTTACTTGTAGAAGAAACGTCGGAAGGACTTAGCGCCGGGGAGGGAGACACTGAAGTAGCCGGCGGAGCGTTAGCCAAATCAGAAAGCATAGCTGCCATTGCTGCTGTGAACGCAGCCTCCTTCTCTACTATCCCCGCTACCAGAAGGTCATGCAACATCTTGGAGAGGGCACTGAGACACCGGAGGGGATGGCTGATGAGAAGGGGAGGAAGTTAACGGGAATGGAAGAAAAAACAAAGGCGGCGAAGAAGGCATTCGCCAAAGTCTATATAAGGATCAGCAGTTGATCTTAGCCATCGGAAAGTGGGTTGCGAGGAAGGACCAACCCTACGATGGAGCCGGTGAAGAAGTGAGGGGCTGTGATAAGACAATGGTAGGTCCAGCGAGCAGACGTTTCACTGCCTAAGGCAATCAAAATAGGCGGCTGACACTTTGGCGCCTGAGAAGCCACTGAACAGGAGACACGTGTCCCTACCAATTAATGCGTCTCTCAGACAATAGGGAAGATAGATAAGTTGTCAACTAGGCAGCTCGAACAAAAAGGAAGGCTAACCCAAATTCCCACGGGTCAGCTCCCGCTCATCCCTTGGTCCGAGTCCCGGTCGGACGCGTGGCAGCCCACGCTCCCCGAGGTCCACTCAGCCAAGAGGCCACATTCCCACGGGCCAGCTCTCGCTCATCCCTTGGTCCGAGTCCCGGTCGGACGCGTGGTGGCCCACGCTCCCCGAGGTCCACTCGGCCAAGAGGCCCAACTCCCTATAGGCTAGCTCCCGCTAGTCCATTGGTTGGACGTAGGAAGGAGCAGGTGCCCCCAGTATATCCCGGCCAAGTGACTAGGCCTTCGCGTAGGGGCGCGAACTGGTGATTCACTCACACACCCGTAAAGACTAATGGCCCGAGTATATGCTTATCCTAGCCTCGAGTGCTTAAAAATTGCATCACTCCCGCGACCAGGCTAGAGGCAGGCGGAAACTACGCTAAGCATTCAGCTCTTTAATGTGGTAAAGTAGGGGCAACCACGCTCAAGCCACGATAAGCAAAGAAAGGAATACGCATTCAGAAACAAGAGTGCAGTACAAAATCAGGGACCGAGATGCCCCCTCACAATAAGAAGCGAGAAAAGGCCCGACCCTCACTTGAAGGGTTGTTTGGTCACGTCAGGAAGGTCCTTGCACATGTCCCGAAGCTGGACCACGGTGGGGGGCAGATCGGGGGTAGATACCCGCGCCGTTTAAGTTGTCGAACGACGCTAACCCCTTGGTGCATCATTACAACCAAGAATCGCCGAGAAATCTCGTCAGTATGAGCCTTGGCGTTGATGCACTCGAGCTTGTTGGCCTCCATCCGATCAGCTTCCACCTCTTTATAGGCACGTAGCTCCGCCAACTCGGCCTACATCGCGTCCCAAGATGCTTGACGTTTACACAGCTCTTCTAACTCTGCCTGAGCCGCGTCCCAGGCCGCCTGGAGGCCGCGCCAACCCCGCAGTTGGTCCTGCAGCGAACCAACTTCTCGCTCCTGGGCTACCAGATGCGCTTGCAAAGGCGGAATCTCCTCGACGGCCCAGCGAAGGTTGGCCCGGGTCTTCAGAAGGTCTCTTGCAGCCTCTCCTTGTGCCTGCGATCATGAAGCCAGGCTTGCTCAACCTGGACCGCTCGTTCTTGCGCCTGAACCACCTCAGCGTCAGCCGAGACAATCTGCGCTTCAGCGGTCTCCAGCTCCTCTTGAGTCTGGTGCAATAAGTCCTGGAGGTCGATAACCTCCGCCCTCAGGCTGTTCAACGAGTCATCATCAGAAGTCAGCTGGGAGTACCGGAGCCGGGCTCGAGGTCTTCCGCACGCCGCTCGGCGTGGTACCGGGCCTTGGCGTGGTTCAGCATGGACACACACATGCTGTAACCTTGGGCCCAAGACTGCAACAGAAAAAACCTGATGACACATTGGCTAAAGGTAGAGTAAGACACGCAACAACCCATAAATACTTACCTATGTGGCCGTGGCCATAAATTCATTCACCCAGGCGCTGGAACCAACCGAGCCACCTGCTCGCAAGCCGGCCGTAAACCTGTCCACTACTGTGCCATACAGCCGGACATCCTGCGACCGTATGGAGGCAGTGCCACTCGGCATCGTCATGCTCAGGAGCCAGTCGGACAGCGAGGGTGGTAGCATGTGCAGCAAGTCTTCGCCTACAGGTCCTTCCTGCCAGGTCGGGGACACCTCCCTCGGGGGAATCGCGGCTGGCTCCACCGGTACCACTAAAGGAGAAGGGGGTGGCAGTGCTAGGAGGCCAGCCACCGACGCCTTGCCCCTTTGCCTTTTGCTAGGTCGGCTGGAAGAAGCCTCCAAGGGGTCGGCCGGGTCCAGCACGAATTCGTCACCCCAAGGGCGCTGCAGCAAATGACTCAGAGGCCGGGTATCCTCTAAGCCCGACCAAGGGGTTTCCTCACCTTCAGATGTAGAGGCAGAGGATCTGGAGCCAAAGAGAGTCGCCTCATGCTCCGCAAGCTGCTCGACCCGTTGCCCCGTGGCGGGTGCCTCTCGCTCATCCAGCAGCTTTTGGATACGCTCCTCCATTTCCTCAGCTCCCAGTCCATAACCCTCTTCTGGGGCAGCCGGATACATCATCACGGCTACTGAACAAACAACGGTCAAGTGGCATTAAGGAGGAAAGAAGGAAGAAAAGAATGCTTACCCAGAGAGGCAGGCCGAATAAATGGCGCAGGACTAAGCCCGAATGCAGACAGGATGGGCTCACACAGCAGTGGAAAGATGGAGAAGTGTCGACCACCGAGCACGGAGAGAGCACTCGAAAGTGCAGGGAACTTTCGAGAATTCGTATGGCGAGGAGGTAGCCGAGAAATGTCTCGCCGAAAGCCGATCGGCTAGGTCGGGAGCGCGATAGGGCGAATGTAAAAATAACTCTCCTTCCAACCCTTGCCGGAAGATGGAAGAGCAGATATGAAGGAAGCTCCAGGAAGGGATTGGAAGAAGAACTCGCCCCACTCATGCCTTTTCAGACAGAAGAAATAGTAAAAGAGGTCGGCCTGTAAGGCAATCCGATACAGCTGGAAGATGATAGCTGATCCACAATGGAAGCGGACGGAATTAGGGGTTAACTGGGAAAGATTGAGGCCGAGGTAACGACAAACAGAGGCAAGGAAAGGATGGATTGGGAAACGTAGGCCTGCCTGCAGATGATCCCGAGACAAGGTAATGTTAGTGATATGAGAGAAGTGTCCTAAGGCAATCGCCTTATGATGTAAACATTTATATTAATAAATGATAATTCACTATTTGAGTATACATGTTTTGTGTATTTGATTGGGATCTTGAACTCATCTACTGAATGTCCGCAATATAATTTACAGCATAAGAGAATTTGTGATGGGATCACAACTAGTGACTATCTCTAAATGTGCAATTGTGAAGTATTGAAAATATCCCTAGTCGATGAATTGATAAATACGGACACTATCAATTTTGTTGAGACTAGCATGGGTTATTCTCTAATCAGCTGATTCTCACTGGCTGGTGACATTGGGATGTCCAGAGATAAACATGGATGCTAGTTAAGGGAACTAGTTCATTGGAGTGACTAGCTGTAAGACTTCATATGGGAATCTACATGTAGATATGTCAATGAAGTTCTTACTGCAGCTTAAGTGCGATGTTCCTTTGACTTGCGGTGTTCAAGTCATCTTGGTCATGGAGACTTATACTTTAACATCTTAAGCAAGCATCTCCAAGGAGGTGTGGACCCAGGATGATTGGGTATAAGCCGAAGTGCCCGAAGATGTTTGAACAGCCTACAAAGGATTCACCACTCCTTGCGAGGAGATGTATACCCAGGCCTATCGTCGGATTGTTACTCAAAACCTCTGGCCAGAGTATATCATGTTTAGAGTGCGAGTCTCTTAAATACATGAGAGTAATTAGAAATCCAAAGGACGAGAAAGACACTACTTGGGCTAGGTGTGACGTAGTCAGCCTAGTGGGGACTGACACATATAGACCGTGTCCTGAACCAAGTGGGTATAAGGTGGTGAAGGGAATGAGGCACGACTCATTAGAGCTGCTGAAGGGTTTCAGAATTACTTCTGAGGTCAAACCGTTAATCTTTTGATTAATTGGGGGTCATGATGTACTACTAGGTGCCACTCATGACCGTTCTATAATTGGTTGATTATAGACAGCCAACATAAATCGAAAGCCTATTTAGTCACACGCACTACGAGTAATCCGAGGGATTTAAAACGAGTTGAAAATTGATTTTCCGATCAAGAGAAATAAGTCGAATCTGAGTTAATCAGAGGCGCAATGGAAGCTAAAATTGGCTAAGTCTTTTGAAGGCTTATTGGGCGAATTAAATGAGTTTAATTCGCGATGGATACGGCTTGATTGGCCGGCCAAGGAGGGTGCCAAACCCCCTTGGTTTGGCCGGCCACTTAAAAGGGAGAAAACCAATTAATTTGGTTTAATTAATAAAATAAATCTAGCGCGATTTGTTTTATAAATTATGGATAAATAAATTTGTATAAAGAAATTTATATAAATAAATTTATAGAAATTTATTTCTTTTTTGGAAATTAAAATAATCCGTGGAATGGTTTATTTTAATTTTATAAAATCAATTATGAATTGATTTTTCCATTAAAAGAAAAATTATAAATTTCTTATAAAATTTATTCCATAATTAAAGAAGAGAATTAATTGTTTTATTATAAAGTTAGTTATAATAAAACTAGGCCTAACGGAATAATTTATAAGAAAATTTATAAGATAAATTTCTTATAAAAATTAATTCCGTTAATTCTGTTAAAAAGGAGACTTAGTAAGGGAGAGGTTGCTATATAAAGGAACCAAAGGCTAGCCTTCAATTCGAATCAATTGAGTTGATTAAGAGTTAATCCTCTCCCTCTCTCTCTCTTATTCTCTTCTCCTTCTCCCTCCCATCTAGGGACGGCGCCCAACCTAGATCTCCTAGGGCCGGCGCACCTTCATTGTTCTCCAAGGAGTTGGCGTGAGCAATCTACACCAAGGAGAAGCCAACCAAGAAGAAGAAGAAGCGGATCACATCTCCTTCCTTCTCGGAATTCGATTCCGTTTCTCGGGTGGTTAGTTTCCTATCTTTTCTCTTGTTCTTCTAGTTGTGTCTTCGGAGAATCTAGTAGTTCTCGTCGGCACAAAACTCGTGGCTTTGCGAAGTCATCCCGAAGAGAACTCGGCGTGGACGCGAATAGAGGCGGAGCTTCCAAGGGACGCTACGGTTGGATCTCGTCCCTTACTTCGAGTTACGAGAGGTACTTAGTAAATTAGTTTACTTTTTCCGCAAAGTTTTAATTTTTGATTATGTCAACACATCATAAGGTTGCATGCTAGATACGTGGTTAAAATAATTTAGGAAATTATTTTATGCTAATTCTTCCGCTGCACGTAAAAATTTAAAATTTTACGAACCCGTATCCTTATCGACATGCACCCGATCCCAACAGGTAATATAGTGCGCTGGGGTTTAGCGGGTTGATCAGAAGAAGCAGGCAGCAAGACTTCGTGGTCGGATGGAATGTGGAATTCGGCCTTAATGGCATCGAGATCGCTGTGGCCGAGGGTAGACCTCGTAGTAACATACCAAGTATCCAGGTCGCGAGACAAAGAGGCCATACGAAACAAAGAAAGGAAGGAAACCTAACCATTGAGGAGGTCGCCGGAGAAGAAAACAGGGACCAGAGGTTCCGCTGTAACCCTAGACGAAGGTGGAAACGTAGTTCACCGGTGTGAAAGGTGAAAAGGCGGTGGTAAAAACCCGTTTTATACAGTCGCATGGTCTATCAGAATCACCTGATGGTGGGCCGCAGTAGAGGCGGCGGCTAACAACAACCGTCTGATCAAACCCAGCGAGGCCCAAGAAACGAAGCGCCTTGAGCCCAACTCCATCCTTCAAACGGTGAACACCTCGTTGCTCGAAGAAGGAATGGGGAGGGGACACGTGGAACAGTCCTCAGCCGAGGGCATTAATGTCGGAGATTTCGACTTGCGTAGAGATACCGAATAGCAAAAGGAGAAAAGACAAATGACGTGATGTCGCCGGCCGACTGGAATCCCTGCACACTGACAAGTTCACCCAAAGGCCCCGCGAGGGGACCAGGATGACTCGGCGCGCCAGACTTACTTCAGCGGGCGATAGGCCAGTCAGTCGGACTCGCCACCTCCTTCGACTAGACTCGAGGGGGATGCTTATGATCCTGGCCTTGCCTACGGGTAGGTTCACAGGCCGGGCCCGCCAGCCAGCCTGGCGCCAGAGAAGTTTAGTAGACAGGTCAGCGAAGGTATTCCCGGGTAAATTCCCAAGCCCAGAGGCCCACTGGGGGCAATGTCTAGCTGACCACCGATGAAGACGGTCGGGCCAACCACCGGTCATTATACCAGGCGAACGCTTGGCTGCCCACACTCCCAAACCATTCCCCGACCTAGATCCAGGTCGGGCGTCGCAAAACGGGCGCGGGACGATCCACGCCCCAATCTCATCACAAGAGTTGGAGACCTAATAGAATCAGACAGACATCACACAGCCAACCCCCGACTCAGGGCATACCCTGCGCTTCCACTCTACCAGTCGGACGCGTGGCTGCCCACGCTCACTGGCCATCACCCGACTCGGACCCCAGCACTCGGGCTCGCCAGTTGGCACTCGGGGTACGGGCTATCTCGCCCCTACACCCCCTATGTCATCATATCCAGGGTACGATCCTGCTAACGGGGTTCCGCACACCTTACTCATCTCTGACTATTCTTGCGGCCAGACCGCCAACACAGTACTCTCGTATTGCCCGAGCACCCCGCGTCATGCCGCGCCACTCCTAAGTGCTCCCTACGAGCTACCAGTTATCACCGCTGTCTCGTCAACACGTACAAGGGTTCTCAGCTCCCCCGGCGCGCACAAGCTTTCTCACCTCTTGCATCATTTCAATTCAGTTCCCCTATTATACCTGCGGATACTGACTTGACCGTCGGAGTGCCTAACTGGGGAAAACCCCGACGGGTTTGCTAACGGTCACTATTTTGCAGAGCCACGACCGAGCTCGACCGGCTCGCTGCCACCTCACCAGCTCGTGCCACCCGAGAAACCGTCCGGCCCGAAGGATCGCTGTTAGTGATATGAGAGAAGTGTCCTAAGGCAATCGCCTTATGATTGTAATCTTTTATTTTAATAAATGAATATTCACTATTTGAGTATACATGTTTGTGTATTTGATTGAGATCTTAAACTCATTTACTGAATGTCCGCAATACAATTCACAGCATGAGAGAATTTGTGATGAATTCACAACTAGTGATTATCTCTACATGTGCAATTGTGAAGTATTGAAATTGTCCCTAGTCGATGAATTGATAAATACGGACACTATCAATTCTGTTGAGACTAGCATGGGTTATTCTCTAATCAGCTGATTCTCACTAGCTGGTGACATTGAGATGTCCGGAGATAAACATGAATGCTAGTTAAGGGAACTAGTTCATTGGAGTGACTGACTGTAAAACTTCATATGGTAGTCTACATATAGATATGTCAGTGAAGTTCTTACTGCAGCTTAAGTGCGATGTTCCTTTGACTTGCGGTGTTCAAGTCATCTTGGTCATGGAGACTTATACTTTGACATCTTAAGCAAGCATCTCCAAGGAGGTGTGGACCCAGGATGATTGGGTATAAGCCGAAGTGCCCGAAGATGTTTGAACAACCTACAAAGGATTCACCACTACTTGCGAGGAGATGTATACCCGAGACCTATCGTCGGATTGTTACTCGAAGCCTCTAGCCAGAGCATGACATGCTCAGAGTATGAATCTCTTAAATACATGAGAGTAATTAGAATCCGTAGGACGAGAAAACGTTACTTGGGCTAGGTGTGATGTAGTCAGCTTAGTGGGGACTGACACACATAGACCATGTCCTGAACCAAGTGGGTATAAGATGGTGAAGGGAATGGGGCACGATTCATTATAGCTGCTGAAGGGTTTCAGAATTATTTCTGAGGTCAACCGTTGATTTTTCGATTAATTGGGGATCATGATGTACTACTAGATGCCACTCATGATCGTTCTATAATTGATTAATTATAGACGGCCAACATAAATCGAAAGCTTATTTAGTCACACGCACTACGAGTAATCCAAGGGATTTAAAACGAGTTGAAAATTGGATTTTTCAATCAAGAGAGATTAAGTTTGGTTGAGTCAAACGATAAGTCGAATCTGAATTTATCAGAGACGCATCGGAAGCGTAAAATGGCTAAGTCTTTTGAAGACTTAATTGATGAATTAAATAAGTTTAATTCATTGGGGCGTGACTTGGATGGGCCAGCCAAAGAGGGCCTCCATCCTCTTTGCTTGGCCGACCACAACAAAGGGAGAGAACCAAGTTTTTGGTTCAATTTATAAAATAAACCAAGTGTGGTTTGTTTTATAAAATTATGGATGATATAAATTTTTATATATAATAAACCAAGGTTTGGTTTATTTTTCATGGAAATTAAAATGAACCATGGATTGGTTTATTTTATAAAATCAATCATGGATTGATTTACCATGATAAGGAAATTTATTCGATAAGAGAAAAGAGACTTGATTGATTTTTATCATGAATTAAAATATGATTTTAACCATGATATAAAATCAAACTTGGCATGATGGAATAAGTTATTCCATATTTGAGAGGCTTGATGGTTGAGAGGCCACTATATAAAGGACCCAAGGCAAGGCTTGGAAAATAATCGAAGTGATGAAGGCATAGACTCTCTCCCTCTCTTTCTCTCCTTCTCTTCTCCCCTTCTTGCCGTGCGCCAACTAGCCCCAAGAAGGAGCACCATCCGGCCATCCTTTTGTGGTTAGTCTTCCGACTTCTCTCTTGGTTTTTCTTGTCGCGTTCTCGGAGAATCTAGTAGTTCTCGAGAACACAAAACTCGTGGCTTTACGAAGTCATCCCGAAGATACTCGGCGTGGACGCGAATAGAGGCGGAGCTTCCAAGGGACGCTTACAGTTGGATCTCATCCCTTCCTTCGAGTTACGTGAGGTAATACGTAAATTAGTTTATATTTCTGTAAAATTTTAAATATATGATCATGTCTACACAAGATAAAATTGCATGCTTAGATGTGTGGTTAAATAATTTGAGAAATTATTTATGCTAAATCTTCCGCTGTACGTAATTAATTTTAAAATTACGAACTTGCATCCATGTCAACATGCACCCGGTCCCAACAATCGCCACCTCAGCTGTGCCTAGCATATTTTAGTTATTAGTTATGTGTAGATCAACTGTGCCTAGCATATTAGTCTTCAGTTTACTAGCCTCAGCAGATAGTCGAAGCTACAAGTTATCAGACTCAGCAGACAGTGGGAGCTCCAGCACCTCAGACTATGCAGCCAACAACAATTTAGATGATTCAGCCACTGCCTATTCAGACGATGCCACCATCAGTTCCAGAGATGGACCGGGTTACACTGTCACTAGAGATAAGGCACCACAGGTTGATGGATCGATTTTCTGAGATATTAAAAAGCTATAGGGTATCTACGTGAAGGTCACTGCTTGTAACTGGGTAGCTACCGTTAGAGAGAAGTTGGACGGTTCCCAATATGGTAGATAACACATTTGACTCACAATCATGGTTGAGGTTAACCATGAGAGATACAGACCCTTAGAGTTCTTTGTGAGCGATCAGTATTACGTACGAAAGGGGTGAAGAGGTTCGATCTCAGACGGAAACTAGCTTTGCGCTATATTGGACCGTGTCAAATTCTGGAGTGGATTCTGGAGCGAAGTGGAGCAGAAGTTGCCTATCTAGCTCAGTTGATAGAGTGCAAGATCCGACACATGTTTTATCAGAGGTGTCGACCACACTATAGTCAAATGCGACTTACGTGGAGATGCCCATGCGCACAAGGAGCCTCGGTAGAACAAGACTATTCGGTTGGTCAGGGTTGGTTGGCAGACCATTCGGATGAGGAGGCTACTTGGGAGCTCGAGAATATGATCAGAGCTCGCTACCCTCATCTATTTACATGAGGTGTGTATGGTTGGATTTTACTACGTATTTATATTATAGTTGAGGGATTGATACCTGTTGTCGTTGACTAGTACCTGTTGAGGTAACTAGTAGTTGTTGTGGTTTATGGTTTATGGTTTGTGGTTGTGGACTAGTCTGGGTTGGTTTTATGGTTGACAAGTGCTTGTTGTGGTCCACTAGCTAAATTTGGGGATCAAATTTTTATTAGTGGGGGAGAATGTTAAATACTAAATTTTTTTTAGGGTTGAAAAGGTGAAATTCAAAAATTAGGGGCCTAGTTGTAATTTTTCCAAATCTGTTGAGCTTATTTGCAAAATGCCAAAACCCTTAAAAAGCCCTAAAGACTTCCCCCATTCAGTTTCTTCCCCCGATCCCTTCTGTTCCTACCTCGACGCTGCCGCAGCCCGCACGCGAGCGGTTCCGCCTCTCTTCTCTTCCTTCTTCTTCTTCTCCGGCGCGCACCAGCAGAGTATTGCAGCCGCACGCGTCGAGCCCTAGCTGCCACCTCTCCCACGCGATAGCCACCGCCGAACCCTAGCCCTAGTCGGAGCCGAGCCACCTGCCACTTCTCGGTTCTTCTTTCTCTCCTTCTCCTTCGTTGGTTCAGACGTCGACCCCTCACCGCCAATTCTCTCCGGCCGAAGTCAAGGTAAGGCTTTGTTCTATTCTTGGTAGGTTTTAATTGGATTTTTGATTATGAGTTTCGAAATTGGCTTACAAGGATGAGTTGTTGGGTTGTAATGTAGGAAACTGATCAGGTTGGGTTTAAGCAATTGTTCTTGCTCCAACTGGTGGACAATGTAGTGCTCCAAATTTCATCTAAGAGCTTCGTGTGCACTGGTAAGGGTTGGATTTGTTTTTAGTGGTCAGAGAACTTGTTTGCTTCTACAACTCATCCTTGCTAATTTGGAATAGCACCAAGAAACATGGAAATAATTAGTTAATTTCTGTTTCTTTCGGCTGCAAATTTGCAATCTTCCATTTACCTTGTCCTTAATTTTACGGTGCTGTCTCCATTAGTGAATGAATGAATGAAAATTGACGTAAGTGGTGATCTCATTAACGGATTAGGCTGAAACTAAGTAGCGATGATAAGGGGATTATGTTATTTGTTCTGTTTTGATTAAATATTGGCTTAGATGTGTGTAAGTGTTAGATCCGAGGATTTGGATTGGATTTGGAATTTGTTTCTTGGGATTAAAATTGGATGTCTAACCTTATAATCTAATTTTAATTAATTAGGTTAAAAAGGACATGGTTGTTATTTGAGAATTTAATTAAATATATGTTGTAATGAGGATCTATCTTAATCATATTAGTATTTTATTTAGCTAATTTAATTTTATAATTAGCTAAATTTTATCATTTATACAGGACCTTGATTTGGATTCGTTTAGTTGATTGCAGAAGGTCCTCTTCGTTCACGAACTTCTATAATAAAGGCGGGTATTTCTCCTTTGTACTCGAGTAGTTTCGTTTACCTTAAAGCATGGCTATCTTATGTCTAGTAGGTTGCTTGACCTTGTTCTTTGTCGTTTGTTATTTTAACATCGCCGTTGATACTTACTCTTCGTTGATCTTCGAGTATTCCAAATTTGTTTCTGTACAGTCCTCTGTTAGTTTTCTATTCTGTAAAGTACCGCTTGTACGCGAGTACTTAGAAGTCCATTAAACACAATTAGGTTTATTTGGCATTAGAAATATCCTACCTATTAGTGTAGGTGCATAATCGTTGGTTTGCGATTTCTGATTGGTTGTATTGATGCATCGTATACTCGTTGGATTTTATTGCATCGATGTTTCTCCGGTTGTTCGTGCATCGTATAGCATGCACCATACTTGCACGTTGCATACTAACGACTGTTGGGCTTACATTTGGTTAAGTCGTCGTTAGTCATATTGTTACTCGGTTCACTCAACCACTTGTTGTCGTGGTAGTTATTAGAGTGCGAGCATCTGTCCTGTTATGCCAAACAGTGACACCCTCACCGTTGTTTTTAGAGGGATATTAGAGCTGTTGGTGGCTCACCCTTATCGTTGTTTTTCGAGGGATATTGTAGCTGTAGTAGCTCCTCCTATGTACAGGGGTTTAGAGTGTAGACTCCCCAGCATCCTGTCCACTCAACCACACCTTCAGTGGTATTTGTTGTTGGAGTGCGTACAGTTGTCACAGCCCTACCCACTCGGTCATACAGATGAGATGTGTTGGCGGCTTGACTGGCGTCAGGGGTGACACATGTCATTGCATCATATGCATACGTATTTCTTTTATGCATTTGTTTGTGTTTGATGCACTTATATGAGCTATGGTTGTTGCACATGATTGACATGCATCTATATCTTGGTTTTATTGTTGTTGCGTTATTTTATGCTTGTTTAGTTGTTATTCAGTTTTATAACCTGTTGTTCGATATATGTTATGCATGTTTAGGTTCCTATATTCCTTATGGATTGTACCCTGTTGGATTCTCTACATATTATACCTTGTTGTTATGTCATGCTTATTGTCTACTCATATACCCGCAGAGTCCGCCCGGGCTCACCACCGCTACCACCTATTTTTGTTTCAGGTAGCAGGTAGATGTTTTGTTTGGAGCTAGGAGATGATCCAGTTGCCAGTCCCTCAGTCCCACCTTGTCGGTTTGGTTTAGCGGTTTTATTTCGGTATTGTGTTAGTTTTTCGCATTTCATTTGTTTATCAGTTATAGACTGGTTTTGTTATTATTATGACAGAGACTTTTGAGTTCTCGTTGGTTGTGATTTTCTGTTATGTTTAAGGTGGCTGAGCCACCCATTATTATTTTGTTTCGATATAAACTGCGTGGATGTGTTCACTTCTTATTATTGTGATGCCAGCCGCTTATGGCTGAGCTATATTGGTGAGATATTTTGTATAATTGTCCCATATTGTCCGTCGTACAGGGAAAATGCTGCCCGATTTTCGAGCAAGCATGTGCCTCTGGGGGCGTGACAAAAGTTCCACCACCTCCTTTCCATTCACACTAGATATCCAAGATATCCAACAGCATGGTTGTTTTACTTCCTTTTTATTATGTTTTCAACTGTGTGGGTTCTCGTATTTGTGATAGGTCGTGTTGGGCATGTATATAGGAATTAGATGTCTGTCATACAAGAGAGATGTTATCCAATTTCTTTTGGTCATGCGATTCCCTTGAGCTGTGACATTTTCAATAAAAAATAATTATTTTGAAAATAAACATTTTTAAAAAATAATTAGTTTGAAAATTCTATTGAAAATTTTATTTCAAAAAATATTTTGTAAAATCTCTTCTCAAAATATGTTTTGAATTTTTTTTCACTCTTAAAATATTTTTTAAATAAATAAATTTTTACTTAGCATACTTTTGAAAAATATCTCGAAAACTCTTTTGAAAAGGTACTATTATTTTTAAAAGAATTCTGAAAATGTAATATCTTTAAATATTTTACACTCCTATTTTTATAAATACATTATTAACTTGAAAACGTACCTTATTTGTTTCCAATTTGAAAATACATTTTTTAAAAAATTTTGAAAATAATTTTTTTTAATGTGGGCAAAGGGGGGAAATGAGGGTTAAAAGTTATGTTTAGAAAAAAAAATTATGTTCTTACAAATGCTTGAGGGTGTTAAACTCTGGAGGAGAGTTTAATTCCGGGGGTGATATTTTAAGAAATTATTTAACTTAATTTTGAACTAGGTTGTCAAACATTAAAAAGGACGAGAATGTTAGTACAAGGAGCACCAGAATTGAATCTATATTTTGATGTTGTCAAAGGTTGAAAATTAAATTATGTTGTGATCTATTATATTTACTGTCACGCCCCCAGAGGCACATGCTTCCTCGAAAATCGGACAGCATCTCCCCTGTACGGCGGACAATATGAGGCAATAATACATAATGTCTCACCAATATAGCTCAGCCACAAGCGGCTGGCATCACAATAATATATAAAAATCACAACCACGCAGTTTTATATCAACCAAAAGATAACGGGTGGCTCAGCCACCTTAAACTGAAATGAACTGCAATCCAAAGAGAACATAAAAGTCTCTAACAACAATAACCCAATAACGAATAAAATGCAACTCCGAGTACTGAAAACGAATAACTAAACCGAATACCGAAAATAACTCAACTCGACACTGGGGACCGGCAACTGGATCCTCTCCTGGCTCCAAGAAATACTTCTACCTGCTATCTGAAACAACATAAAGGAAAGCAGGGATGGTGAGTCCGGGCGGACTCTGCGGGTATATGAGTAGACAAATAAGCATGGCATGATACAAGATAACCAAGTAGAGAATCCAATAGGGTACAGTCCATAAGGAAATATAGCAACCTAATCATGCATAACATATGTAAATCGACAGGGTATAAAGTCCGAATAACGACTAAACAGGTATAGAACAACTCAACAACAATAATATCAAGATATATATATGCATGTCAGACATATGCAACAATCATAGCTCATATAAGTGCATCAAACACAAGCAAATGCATAAAAGAAATACGTATACACATGATGCAATGACATGTGTCACCCCTGACGCCTGTCAAGCCGTCAACACATCCCATCTGTGTGACCGAGTGGGTAGGGCTGTGACAACTGTACCACTCCAACAATAATAATAATAATACCACATAAGGCGTGGTTGAGTGGACAGGATGCTGGGAAGTCAACACTCCAAACCCACGGTACATCGGGGAGGAGCTATCATAACTACAATATCCATAAAAAAAAAGCAAACAACAGTGAGGGTGAGTCACCAACGGCTCATCCCTCTAAAACAACGGTGAGGGTGTCATTGTCTGGCATGACAGGACAAACACTCGCACTCTAACCACTACCATGACAACATGTGGTTGAGTGAATCGAGCAACAATATGACTAACGACAGCTTAACCAAATGTAAGCCAACAGTCGTTAGTATGCAACGTGCAAGTATGGTGCATGATATACGATGCACAAACAACCGAAGAAACCACGATGCAATAAAATCCAACGAGTGAAACATGCATCGATACAACTAACCAGAAACCGAAATCCAACGATTATGCATCTACACTACTAGGTAGGGTATTTCTAATGCCAAATAAACCTTATTGTGTTTAATGAACTTCTAAGTGCTCGCGTACAAGCGGCACTTTACAGAACAGAAAATCAATAGAGGACTGTACGGATACAAACTTGGAATACTCGAAGATCAACGAAGAGTAAGTCTCAACGGCGATGTTTAAATAACCAACGACAAAGAACAAAGTCAAGCAACCTATCAGACATAATGAGCCATGCTTAAAGGTAAAGGAAACTACAAGAGCACAAAGGAGAAGTACCCGCCTTATAATTGTAGAAGTCTATAAACGAGACAAACCTCCCACGATCGACGACGTGAGTCCAAGGTTAAGGTCCTGTATAATAATTATTGTTTAGCTAATTATACAATTAAATAAATTAGCTAAATAAATAATCAAACACGGTTAGAATAAATCCTAACTATAACACTTATTTAATCAACTCATAACCAACAATGAGTTCCTTCTTACTCCACTACATCACAGATCCAATACACATCTTTTACCAATTCTAAATCATGTAAGACAGAACTAAACTCAACCCAAAATAGCACCATGCTCAATGGAAACTCACGACAGATCAAGAACAGAGCAGAACAGAACTCCATGTCAGATTCAACACCCAGAACCAATACCAAATCAATTTCACAGCTGACAACCCATTACTAATTCCTGCAACTCACAACACAAACCCAAAACATAAATCCCTGCAAAACATCACCAACTCAAACTAATCCTATCTAAAACTCTTTCACAAAATCATCCAACCATAAGTCAGAATCATATTCCTCATATTCACAAACTTTGAAAACCCTAAACCTGTCAATTTAGTATAGATAAGAAACCAACAATTCAGAACCTGACCTGAGATCAAAGCTGTCGGCGATAAGAGGAGTATGCGGCATCACTTGCTCGCGCGAGGGATGAGGGAAAACTTGCAGTGTCGGCTGGCTCGCGCGAGAAACCAAGGAACAACGAAAGAAGGTGTCGCCAGATGGTGAAGCCACTGACTGAAAATCGTGTGAAGAGGAGCTTACGCGACTAGGGTTTGCGGCAAAGAGGAATTGCTGCGGCAAAGAGGGATTGCGTCGACTTGCTGTGCGCGGACGAGTAGGAAGGAGTAGAAGAATAAGAGGAAAAAGGCAAGAGGCAGAGGTTCGCCGGCGTCACCGGTGAAACCGCTCGTGCGGCGTGGGTTCGGCGTCGAGGACAGAACACGGGGAGAGGGGAAAAGAAACTGCCATTTTAGGGTTTCTATTTGTTTTTGGCATTTTTGTAAATAAACCCTACAAGTTTGGAATATTTCAACTAGGCCCCTAATTTTTAAAAAAACATTTCAACCCTTTAAAAATCCGGTATTTAACATTCTCCCCTACTAACAAAAATTTGGTCCCCAAATTTAGCTAGTGAACACAACAAATACTAGTCACCCATGAAACCAACCCAGACTAGTCCGCAACTATAAACCATAAACCGCAACGAGTACTGGTTAAGAACAAGAGAAATCAACAATGACCTACACGTAGATACCCTATAGCTCTTTAATATCTCGGAAAATTAATTCATCGACCTGCTGTGCCTTCTCTCTGGTGAGCGTGTAAACCCGGTCCACCTCTGGAACTGATGGTAGCATCGTCTAATTAGGTAGTAGTCGAATCATTTGAACTGCTGCTGGTTGCATAGTCTGAGGTGCTGGAGCTCCCACCATCTGCTGAGTCTGATAACTTGTAACTTCGACCATCTGCTGAGGCTAGTAAACTGAAGACTAATATGCTAGGCACAACTGATCTACACATAACTAATAACTAAAATAAATCCTAATCATACCACCTACTTGAGTAAATATATATATATATATATATATATATATATATATATATATATATATATATATATATATATATATATATATATATATATATATATATATATATTTAGTAACAACGCTTTACTTCCTAACCTAATCATCATAATTAGGTTAAACTCTTAATTCTAAATATGATTAACCAAACTCAATTCTTCCAAGAATCAAGTTCCCATCAACCCATGTCCACCACAACAAACCTAGTAAAACCTCACCAAGACAGCAAACTACTTTCTTTTTATATATATATATATAGCCTACAATCAAACATCATAGAATAAGAACCTATCGGAGCATTTGAATCCACAAACATTGTTTATGGTATTAGAAATGCTAGTTCAGTGACAAATCCACCCATTATTTATTGAACCATGATTCACTCCTTATCCTCCACATCATCACTTTGATCAATGATGACATGATACCAAATACACTAAAACCCAAACCCAGCTTGTCAACCACATCAATTTCAGCTCACTTTATACTAGATCAAATATTTTAAAATAATTGACAACACATCAAGAACCAACTATAAAAGGATCATATAACCCACCTAACTTAATGGGATAAGGTTTGATTACCTCTTTGATCTTCAATGGAATTTTTTTCTTGTGACTAATTTTTTTAAATGTTTTTACAGTTAGGTTAGTCATATTATCATTTTATTCACATGCAAGGTACTTCCATCATAATCATTATTTTTCATTATCGTAGTGATGTTGTCCCACTTTATTGTCCTCCTACAGTTTCTAAATGAGCTCAAGGTGATCTCGAACATCCTCAACTTCTCGCCCACTAAGGCCTGCATCTAGAAACTCATCTTCTAGTCCACCACCCAACATGAAACCACAAATCCAAATCCCTCCAAACAAATCATTCTACCGTATTAGGTTTTCTTGCATACTCGGTGACACAACATTAGTGGTTGCAGTTACAAATTAAAAGGCAGATTCATTTTCTTAATGTGTTTCCGTAAACGATCAACACTGAAGCTTTCATTCAACGAAACAAAGAAAAAAAAACTGCAAATCTTAGGAATAATGATGAAGACAATTTTGAATATATTAGCACAGCATCACAAATACACATATTATATGCACAGACAAAAATATAGTCACCTACTGGTTTGGCATCAAGCTGACAGATATAGCCCAGTATGTATGATACTGTAAATGATTTCAGATCATGATCTGGCTGAAGTTTAACTAAACTTACTACAATTAAACAACCTGCTAATGAGTATGACAGACACTGAAACTCAAACTCAAGCTCAGATCGAGATTTTAATCCTTGATCTGAACAACAAAAACTATAAATCTTAAAAAGAAACATGGAGACAAGTTGAGAGAATTTTGATTCTGAAGCATTAATGTGTTGAAATGAGATGCCTTGGGAGCTTATCAAAGTACTGAACAGCATCAATACCCCTGTTACATAGATTCACTGACTAAAATTGGGTATTCACCTACTGGTTCATCATCAATCTGATAGATATAGCCCAGTACATATTTTAATTGATTTCAGATCATGATGCAACTAAAGTTTAACTCACAACATTCACAGTTACACAACCTGCTAAAATGTGTGAATGGAATTAGACTAATTCATATTTATTCAGTTCTTAAAGTAGTTGGTAGTTCTTAGCCTACTTTAAATAGGCTAGCACTGCAATACATGACGGGTTTGCTGATGTATCAGACGAATCACAGCATCCAGTGGTTCTTCTTTCTTGGTATAGTTTCTTAACTTCAATTGATTTCATTTCAATTTTCCAGGGTCTGACCCTACTAGACAAATCTAATTCACAAGGTGCATAGAGTCAACTCCACCCTGAAGCAAACCTCCATCCATCCATCCATTATGTTCACAAAGCGAAATATGCATCATTAACTCTCTACTTGGGTTCTCAATATACACTCTATATTGAAGATTACTAATCTAGAGATTTTCACCCGATAATCAATTACAATCAATCAAACTTATCAAAATCACGCGTAGGGCGCTCAACCATATAACCACTGACATCAAGTATATATCAAATCACCAATAGTCAATCATCACATCTACCAATATCACTAATGAATCACAAATCAAAAATAACTTCTAACTAACAAATCATAACGTCGTAACTCTATCAATGATCCACCAGAAAAGTATGTATCACAAAGATAAGGTTTTATAATATCCACCATCTCCATACCATCCTCAACCAAAATCTAACGAGATGACTCTCTGAAAGAGAAAGTCATTTATCCATCCACACTCACACCCAATAAATCAAAGATTTTCACTAATAAATCCTCAAAACATAACACATTACAAAGATTCATCAATCTCGATCTATCCTTAAACATCATTCAAATTGATTACTTTCTGATAAATGATAAAGAGACATAATCACGAAACATCTTCCCAAAACAATTGCCAACTAACACTTTGTGACTAAGAGATCATCCTATATAATTTTCATCAACTGCGACTACATCTCATAGGTATTAAACAACTAACAATGTGTTCCTCGAGTATCCACCCTTTGTATCATGATGTCAGTATCAACTAATTTCTTTCTAGCAACGTCAAAGGATAACACAACCAATTACATCTTATATCTTTCTCATTATTGAAGGGTAAAGAACACCTTTGAGCAATTCTAATGAAATGTTCCCTAACATACTCTATCTACTCAGCTATCTCGCTGCACTATATATCAATAACTAACTTTAATTTACACTACACGAATTAAAACATAAACGCTCTCAAACATGCAACGTTGATTTGTCTTTTGATTATTACATGACAAAATTAATATGCTTTAATAGGAATTATCTACACACGATATAACACTCGCACAATGTACCAGCGCCACAACGACCAATTTAATAACATGACTACACGTTCAAACATAACGTAACAACTGCTATCAATTCATATTCAAGGAATACTTTCAAAACTCCTTATCAGAAAAGAAGCATGCTTCTAACAGCTAATAGTACTTCTCACGTCGCTCAACAGTTAAACAACCTACTTTAAAAAAAAAATCAAACTACAACTAGCTAACACAAATCTGGGCAACCACTATATAATATCACAAGGTCATCATCCATTTACCAAGCACAATTTTTAAAACAATAGAATCCACGCACTCTTCTCATCACTTCCTCCTTCCAACTACAGCTGCACTTATCTACAATGCAGTCTTAATTATAATTCTAATACTCCAAAGCTACTCATGCAATCATTAACCGAGTACTCATGACAAGCATATCTCTAACTCTGTTTACACATCACAATCTGTCATTTGCTAATCACAACTAAACTACTTTGTAGTTAGAACATAACAAAATGAATTTCTTCTCTAAAAGACACTACGACATGAACAATTCCACCTCTCTATTACGGCTCTTAATTTTCATGCATATAATCAAACTTGGTTCATCTGTACAACACATTCTACAATAAAATTACGGCTCCCAAACATCTCTTACTAAAAGTATAATACAACCCTCAACTAGCAATATGCATATCTCAAATAGGCAGCGGACAAAATTGACTCTAGGTTCCTCGACTCATTAGTCGGTACTAGCAACGAATCAACATTCTCCGCCACAGAATCGAATCTGCAACGTGTCCACTAGTCGTCTTTGTGGGTAACCCCACTATGGTTACGAATAGACTGGTTGACTACAAGTCATCAAGCTAAACTAAATCCAAAGAATAATTGATAATCGAGTATAAGTAACCATATTCTTACCAACTAAGCTAGAATATGTCTATACAAACATAAACAAAGTAATATATGCACGGATAGGATAATAATCAAAATATACTTACTTGTCGCCAGGAGAAGTTCATCGCCGCCAAGTCCCAACACAATCAAGTCGAGAAAACGACCCCACAAAAATACAACCAAATCCGTAAAATAGAGATAGACATCGTAAAACAATTCCGTAAACCCACAGACACCAAAACATCGCAAAACTTGGCCGAACTGACGCACCAAAACAACATCATAAAAATCCACAGATCCCAAAGGAACTCGCAAAACCTCGCTCTGATACCAAAAATTGTCACGCCCCCAGAGGCACATGCTTCCTCGAAAATCGGACAGCATCTCCCCTGTACGGCGGACAATATGAGGCAATAATACATAATGTCTCACCAATATAGCTCAGCCACAAGCGGCTGACATCACAATAATATATAAAAATCACAACCATGCAGTTTTATATCAACCAAAAGATAACGGGTGGCTCAGCCACCTTAAACTGAAATGAACTACAATCCAAAGAGAACATAAAAGTCTCTGACAACAATAACCCAATAACGAATAAAATGCAACTCCGAGTACTGAAAACGAATAACTAAACCGAATACCGAAAATAACTCAACTCGACACTGGGGACCGGCAACTGGATCCTCTCATGGCTCCAAGAAATACTTCTACCTGCTATCTGAAACAACATAAAGGAAAGCAGGGATGGTGAGTCCGAGCGGACTCTGCGGGTATATGAGTAGACAAATAAGCATGGCATGATACAAGATAACCAAGTAGAGAATCCAATAGGGTACAGTCCATAAGGAAATATAGCAACCTAATCATGCATAACATATGTAAATCGACAGGGTATAAAGTCCGAATAACGACTAAACAGGTATAGAACAACTCAACAACAATAATATCAAGATATATATATGCATGTCAGACATATGCAACAATCATAGCTCATATAAGTGCATCAAACACAAGCAAATGCATAAAAGAAATACGTATGCACATGATGCAATGACATGTGTCACCCCTGACGCCAGTCAAGCCGTCAACACATCCCATCTGTGTGACCGAGTGGGTAGGGCTGTGACAACTGTACCACTCCAACAACAATAATAATAATACCACATAAGGCGTGGTTGAGTGGACAGGATGCTGGGAAGTCAACACTCCAAACCCACGGTACATCGGGGAGGAGCTATCATAACTACAATATCCCTAAAAAAAACAAACAACAGTGAGGGTGAGTCACCAACGGCTCATCCCTCTAAAACAACGGTGAGGGTGTCACTGTCTGGCATGACAGGACAAACACTCGCACTCTAACCACTACCATGACAACATGTGGTTGAGTGAATCGAGCAACAATATGACTAACGACAGCTTAACCAAATGTAAGCCAACAGTCGTTAGTATGCAACGTGCAAGTATGGTGCATGATATACGATGCACAAACAACCGAAAAAACCACGATGCAATAAAATCCAACGAGTGAAACATGCATCGATACAACCAACCAGAAACCGAAATCCAACGATTATGCATCTACACTACTAGGTAGGGTATTTCTAATGCCAAATAAACCTTATTGTGTTTAATGAACTTCTAAGTGCTCGCGTACAAGCGGCACTTTACAGAACAGAAAATCAATAGAGGACTGTACAGATACAAACTTGGAATACTCGAAGATCAACGAAGAGTAAGTCTCAACGGCGATGTTTAAATAACAAACGACAAAGAACAAAGTCAAGCAACCTATCAGACATAATGAGCCATGCTTAAAGGTAAAGGAAACTACAAGAGCACAAAGGAGAAGTACCCGCCTTATAATTGTAGAAGTCTATAAACGAGACAAACCTCCCACGATCGACGACGTGAGTCCAAGGTTAAGGTCCTGTATAATAATTATTGTTTAGCTAATTATACAATTAAATAAATTAGCTAAATAAATAATCAAACACGGTTAGAATAAATCCTAACTATAACACTTATTTAATCAACTCATAACCAACAATGAGTTCCTTCTTACTCCACTACATCACAGATCCAATACACATCTTTTACCAATTCTAAATCATGTAAGACAGAACTAAACTCAACCCAAAATAGCACCATGCTCAATGGAAACTCACGACAGATCAAGAACAGAGCAGAGCAGAACAGAACTCCATGTCAGATTCAACACCCAGAACCAATACCAAATCAATTTCACAGCTGACAACCCATTACTAATTCCTGCAACTCACAACACAAACCCAAAACATAAATCCCTGCAAAACATCACCAACTCAAACTAATCCTATCTAAAACTCTTTCACAAAATCATCCAACCATAAGTCAGAATCATATTCCTCATATTCACAAACTTTGAAAACCCTAAACCTGTCAATTTAGTACAGATAAGAAACCAACAATTCAGAACCTGACCTGAGATCAAAGCTGTCGGCGATAAGAGGAGTATGCGGCATCACTTGCTCGCGCGAGGGATGAGGGAAAACTTGCAGTGTCGGCTGGCTCGCGCGAGAAACCAAGGAACAACGAAAGAAGGTGTCGCCAGATGGTGAAGCCGCCGACTGAAAATCGTGTGAAGAGGAGCTTACGCGACTAGGGTTTGCGGCAAAGAGGGATTGTGTCGACTTGCTGTGCGCGGACGAGTAGGAAGGAGTAGAAGAATAAGAGGAAAAAGGCAAGAGGCAGAGGTTCGCCGGCGTCACCGGTGAAACCGCTCGTGCGGCGTGGGTTCGGCATCGAGGACAGAACACGGGGAGAGGGGAAAAGAAACTGCCATTTTATGTTTATATTTGTTTTTGGTATTTTTGCAAATAAACCCTACAAGTTTGGAATATTTCAACTAGGCCCCTAATTTAAAAAAAAAACATTTCAACCCTTTAAAAATCCGGTATTTAACATTTACCAAGTGTGCAGATTAAAGACTTTATGAATTTAGAAGACCAAACACAGTACAACAAAAAAATACTAAATGACGACGGTTAAAACCCATTATCAAAGATCTAAAAAAATCATTGTAAATTGACGCGTTGGGAAAGATAGGAGAGCTCAAAGACAATGATTTTTCACCATTGTGTTTCATGTTGAACCGTTGTGATTTAAGTAAAAAGACAATGATTGTTTCTTTAAAACGACAACGGCTTTTAACTATTGTGTTTCAAAAAAAAATATAATGATTTTTAATCGTTGTCTTTGAGCACCCCTATCTTTCTCGACACCTCAATTTACCATGATTTTTTTGGGTGTTTGACAACTATTTTTAACCGTTTTGTTTTGAATGTAACGACAACGGGTTATAACTCATGTCTTTGAGCACCCTATCTTTCTCAACGTAACCATTTATCACAATTTTTTAGGTATTAGACAATGGGTTTTAACCGTTGTCATTTATATTGAAATTATTATCATTTCAACCATTTAACCATTGTCATTTCTCAACACACACTAGAGAACAATAAACCGTTGTCTATATAATTAATAATTTACTAGTGTTGTTAATTTTTAATATACATCATACAGCAACATCAAAAATTATAAAAATATTTATACAAGTACACTTGTAGCAATATAAAGTTCAATCTCATATTATCCAATTTTAAATGATGACACTTAAAAACATATATACAATTATACTTGTAGCAAAACAACTACACATCAAATGCTCATTACACCAAAAGAGTTATGCATAACCAAAACACCTATAGATTATAACACCTAATCAAAAAGGTTATGAATACCTAAATTTCTTGCTCACCAGGGCTCACTCCTCCGAACATACTTCATAAATTTACTTTGCATGGGTAATAGCTTTTGAGAACTAGATATGAAAAAGAGTAAAATTTTAGCACCGAAATAGGTAGAGTCGTCAATTTGGGTTCGACCCATCGGGTTGGCCTACCCCGCCAAACAGTTTAAGTGAGTTAGGTTGGAATTTTAGCAACCCAAGCCCGCCATAAGCCGACCCGCCTAGGTCGGCGATCCGCTCGGGTAGACCAGCGACTGGCTTGGGTTGGGCCCGCAAGTTGAGAACCATATGTTAGCCAAGTTTTATGTCAATTTTTAATCTTTCTTTATTATAATTTTGAAATAAAAAATAATACTTTTAATTAAACATGAATACCCATTTGTATCAATTTACATCTAAAATACATATTTCTTGATACATTAGATTGATAAAATCTTTCTGAAATAAAATGTTGAATATACAAATTTTTTTTAAATTTTTGATGGGTCCACGGGTTGGCCCGCCTAACCCGTGACCCATCTTGGATTGTGTTGGGTTGGGGATTTTTCAACCCGCTAAGATAACGGATCGACCTACTCTACCCCACCAAAATGTTGGCCGGCTACGGGCCACTCCACCCCGCCATGGATTGACCCATCTGACAGCTCTAGAAATAGAGTTACAAATCATATGAACTTTGTCTCTCAGCAATCAATTCAATCAAAACTATCAAAATGCATTCTTTCTCAAAAGACTCAAATGATATCCAAGTACCATTCAACTAGTTCTTACAATGAAAGTAATATGAACCCTTAATAAAACGTCAAGCTGAAATATATGCAATAATTTTTAGCACAAACATCATAAAGAGGAGTAACAAAACAAAGCTAGATTGCAATAACACTAAAGATAAAGGATGATGACTATATTAATTCTTCTTTTGAAAAAATGAACACAATATCATGAACATTCTTTCTGAAGATCTCCTGAACATACCGAAACTAATTAAGGAACATATCTTTGCAAGAAATCAAAGTTCAAGGAGGAGCTTAGGTGAAGGGGGAGCAATGGTTACTCATTTGTTGGCAAAGGGGGAGAAGTACCTTTGTAAGGAAATCTGAGTTGAAGGGGAGCTTAAGTGAAGGGGAAGCCTAATGTTAGGTTCCATGATTTATGCATATTCATTGTATTATTTCCCTAACTTAAACGGGTTGTCAAACATTAAAAAGGAAAGATTATTGGAGTAATCTAGGTGTCCTAAATTTTAATGTTTGGGAAAACATTTAAGATAGGTTTATTATTGTATTTGATATGCATTTTGAGTATGTAGGATTCAGGTACAACGAGGAAACTCCAAGTGGGATCTTGGCAAATGAGGAAAGTCAAGGACTGATAACTATCATTTTGTTGATTATTTTAGGCTCTAAAATCCATGTTTGATTCACATTTTATATGCTTAAGTTTGCAATTTTATTAGGTTTCATGTATTCCCTTCATTTTGGCTTTTAATTCTAATCTTTGTATATTTGGGATATTTTTGGCACTAAATTTGAATATCATTTTGTAGGCTTCAATTGATCATGGACCTAGATCAAATCGGGTCAGACTTGAGTCAGCATTGGATCCAGATCAAAAGGATCAAGCATCGGATTAATAGGAGCCGTCCATTCCAGAGAACGGCTAGATTTGAGCCATCGGTCAACTTCTGGTCGATCCGAGTTCAAGATAGAGTCAATCATGACCATAGATTATGATCTGAAAATTTTAGCAAAATCAGAAGTCATATGACCGTTGGATCGAGCTCAAGATGTTCTAGACCCTCCATTCAAAGATCAGCTAGATCTGGACCATCCGCCACTGATCTGATTAATCCGAGCTGGGGCAGGTAGATCAGAACCATTGTTTGGGATCTGTGAAGTTTGGTTCAGATCTGAAAAGATCTGACCGTTGGATGAAGCCAAATCGATCTCAGCCGTCCGTTGCTAATGGATTAAAGATTGGGTTGGCTGAACCAACTGAAGCTGTTTGACTGAACCAAGTGCTGATTGAACCGAAGCTGGCTTGACTGATTGAACCCATTGACTGGACTGAACCAACAATCCAAGGACTGAAGTGAGCTGAACCCACTTGACTGAGCTGAATCAGAGGGCTGGACTCGAGTGCTGGCTTGGATGAGCTGGGCCAGATTGAAGTTGGCTGAGCCAGATCCACACGCGGAAGCCAACTGAACAAAAGGGCAAATCGCGCGACCTAGGTTCTTCATCGACTCCACACGCAAGGCTCGCGGCGATTCTTCGTCTCCACCGCTTCATCGCCGCCGCAAGCTAGGGGTAGGGGTTCCAACCCTAGCCGGCCGGAGCTCCGATCGACCTAGACGAGGGGTTCTCGTCTCAACGATCCACGTCCACCTCTTCTCTTTCGGGGTTCGGAGAGAAGAGAGTAAAGGTTCTCTTTCGGGGTTCGGAGAGACGCCATCCATCTTCCTTCACCGCACGCCACCGGACGAAGCTAGGGCTTTGGGGGTTCCGAGCTCTAGTCGACTCCATCCGCCTTCCACCATAGCTGATGACTTCCTCTCCATCACCTCAGCCGGCGACCTCAAGCTAGGGCTTTGGGGGTTCCGAGCTCTAGCCAAACGTAGTCGGCCATCAACATCCATCTTCCTCCACCGCCGATCCGTTCCTTTACAGCATTTTTGTTTACAGCAGTTTTCTTCACAGCTTTATTTTCTTCTTTGTTTTTTTCTTCCGCAGGCCGAGATTCCAGCAGTTCATCTTCTTCTTCCGGCACTTCTTCTCAGTTCTTCTTTAGCAAGATTCGGCAGCACCTGCTTCTTTGCAGCAATAGATCCAGCAGCCAGCCTTCAATCAGTCGGCAGAACTCAATTGGCAGCAGTTGACCTCTTCATAGCACTGATTCTTGGGTCAATTTGCGTGTTTAGATTTGGTTCAGTTGTTGGTTGTATTGATAGTTGATTGTTTGAGCTAAATTGTTGATGTTTGTATCAAGTTGATTACTCACATTTTCAAATGGCATGTATCTTTGTCATTTTAATTCATGCTCATATGTTGTTTGGTTAAATGCCTCTTAGAATGATTACTGTTAGTTGTGATGTTTCTTAGTTGATTAATTCTTGTTTTGAATTGCTCTTTCATTGCTTTAAGTTCCATATCTTTATTTAGATGTAATTGAGTTAGGTCAGATTAGATTTCCTTCATGCTATAGGTTTTCTTCCATGCCTAGGTTTCATTGATGCTTATTTCTTAAATGTTTCTTTCACATTGCCTTTTCTTTTCTGCAATTCTAGTTCGGTTAATTTAGATTTCATTACCTGTCTTGTCTTTTCTTAATTAGAATTAGATTTCATATTTGCTCTGTTATTCATTTCGTAGTCTTGAAGTTCAAATCCAAAATCCAGTTTCATATCCCAAAACCCAAAAGCAATAAGATTCAACCATGAGAATTATCATGCATTAACTATATTCGTTGGGAGATGACTCGTCTATGCTACATTAGTTTAGAGGAATTCGGTACTTAAATTGTATTTGAAACCGTAACGCGACTGAAACGGTTATCAAGGACTAAGGCTAGAAGGCTAAGTCTTGGCAAAGGAAGAGCCGACAATAATGACCGAGACCGAAGGAAACTTCAAAAGGCAAGTCATAAAGGATGAAGAGGCATCCGAGGGACATGAAGCTGATGGAAGAGGCTAGAAGGCTTGGTCTAGGTTGTTCGGGCGAGGACGAGTGCTGAGTGAATGTACTCGGGGTTGAAACCCTAGATTTAGAGTTTGTGCAGTCGACTGCTGCTGGGAGCAGTCGACTGGCAGAGGGCATAAAGAGATCAGTCAACTGATCTCCTGTGCAGTCGACTGGTGTCGACTGAATTTGAACGTTGGGTTGTAACTTTCGAATTCAACAACTGACAGTCGATTGTTGTTTGCACCAGTCAACTGGTAA
This sequence comes from Boesenbergia rotunda, assembly GCA_024364735.1. Lineage (NCBI taxonomy): Eukaryota > Viridiplantae > Streptophyta > Magnoliopsida > Zingiberales > Zingiberaceae > Boesenbergia > Boesenbergia rotunda. Next base: position 149,294 of record JAGFNQ010001823.1, on the reverse strand, counting down.
CGGCTAGATCAGGAATTAGTTCTATTTAAGAGAGCTCGGTTTGTCTGGGTAAAGGTTGACAAAATAAGCTTAGGTAAATCTTATTAGTAGTCTACAACTGCTTAGGTGTGCTTGCGAGTTTATGGCAAGGTTTCTCTGCTTACAAGGAGCTACACGAACTAGCCGGACGTTTTTCGAGGAGTCATCCACCTACGAATCGAGATCGTCCACCTTTCAGACAGTCATAGAATAGGAGCCTTATCTCCGAATCACGTTAAATTAGTTTGTATTCTTCTTTGTTAGTTTAGTTTATTGTTATTCCACTTGCACACTAACAATTATAGGAAGAACCGTGAAACAAGTGGGTAAACGACTATTCACCCCCCTCTAGCCATACGATCATGTCCCAACAGAAAGTTTCAATATCTTAAACAAAATGACATCAACTCAAACAAAAGAACCCTCAAGTGTGCATTGCCTGCTACGAGAGTGTTCATCCATCAAGACCTCTCTGTCTTCTCGTTATCTATACCATATAGATCTAGTGAGTCGAAAGACACATCACATTTAATATTTATTTCAAACAGTAATTATACTTGCACTAATTTCAATATACATATTTATTTAGAAAAATACATTGAACCGAAAGCTACACGAACTTCAAACTTTGACGAAATTAGCAGTAAACATTAAACTTCAGTGCAACCTTTATCATAAGTTCAATTCGTTTGAGTATGACTACCTCAACCCCCTTCTTCTTCTTTATTTCATTTTGCCAAACATTTTCCCTAGTACTAGGTTTGGTAGTGTTCACTGGTATCCTCTAAGCCAGATTCGACGACCCTTTTTTTGTTGAATTAGATGTAAAGGATTTCGGTATCTTCTAAGTCGGACTCCTTTACTTCCTTTTCCGCTGAGTTGGTGTAAAGGATTCCAATATCTTCTAAGCCGTACTCCTCTACTTCTGTTTTTTCCTCTGAATTGGTGTAAAGGATTTCAGTATCTTCTAAGTTGGACTCCTTTACTCCTTTTTTTCTCTGGTTTGGGTGTAAAGAATTCCGGTATCCTCTAAGTCGAACTTTTCTACCCGTCTTAAATTTCACATTGTTAAAACAAAATAGTTTATATGACATTCTAAAGTAAACGATTACGTTTTCAAGCATCAAAACTTATCAATAATTATGATAAAAGATTTAAAAGTGTTTAGATATGAATAATAATAATAATGAGATGTGGTTTTAGGGATATTGTCCGTCATCCTTGCTTCCAACGATTCCAACCTCGACACAAAAGGTGTCGACGTCGAAATCGGCAATGAGGGGTGTCGACGCCGAAATCGACAATAAGGGACGTCGGCGTCGAAATTGACAATACGGGACATCGACATCGAAATCTACAGGAAGGAGTGTCGGTGCCGAAATCGGCGGAAAAGGTTGTCGGTGCCGAAATCGGCAGCAAGTTGTGTCGACGTCGAAATCGACAGTAAGGGTAGTCGCTGCCCAAATCGGCAGCATTATATTTCAGAAAAAAACTTACATTTTAAAGAGTTCTAATTAAACTACGTTAAAACTTTGTCAAATTATCGCAAGAAAATTGGTAAACATATTTGTTAACAATAGACATGCATCAAACCTTAAAACACGTAATATGATCCATATAGTACAGTAAATAAAAGTAAAATCCTGCCTTAGTGTTGAAGAAACGACGGGAGATGATTGAGAAAACTTTTCTTCTAAAATTTCCTTAACCTTTTCTCACAAATTCGTTTTTAAGAGGGAATTTGACAAAAAGGGTCAGCGGCTAAGAACCCTAGGGTAGAAGATGAAATTCCTCAAAAAACTCTATTTAATGAGATCGAAATCCTAAAAAAAAATCTATATAAAAAATACAAAAATTATAAATTTTTGAAAAGGTAAAGATAATTCTCCTTTTTGGTTTTTTTTGAAAAGGTAAAGATAATTCTTCCACGTTACCTTTTATATATATATATATATATATATATATATATATATATATATATATATATTTCTTTACTTATTTATTATATTAACCCTACAGTAGCAAATGCATTGAGCAAGAAATCTCGAGATGTCCTTGCCAACCACCGGATTATGGTCATAGAATTAGTTTAGAGCTTCTCAGAGTTGAGACTGGAGGAGTAGGGTCAGACAGAGAGAAGATTATTGGTGACGATGGTTGCATAGTTATCGATCAGGACAGGATTAGAGAGGCTTAGGCTAGTGATCAACATCTCCAGTTCCTTGACAGCTGGGTAGCCTGAGAACAACAGACTGACTTTACACTAGATGATAACAGCATCCTGTATTTTCGAGGGAGTCTGTGCGTACCAGAGTCACATCCTATCCTGGAGGAGCTGCTACATGAGGCTGATCATTCTCAGTCCGTGATACATCCTAGCGGAACCCGTATGTACTGAGATTTGAGACGTTCCTACTGGTGGAACGGAATGAAGAAAGACATCACGGATTTTATAGTGAGATGGAGTATGTCAATAGGTGAAGGTCGAGCATCAGAGACCTGCTAGATTACTTCAGAAGATTCCTATTCCTGAATGACATACTGAGGATGTATGTACCAGATCATGGTCTTATATTATCGAATGTGCCAAAGATGCTTCAGCCAAATACAACCTACGAAGAAGTACCTATGTGGATATTGGGGCACAAGGAGCGTCAGTTGCGGAATAAGACAATCTAGTTTGTCAAAGTCGGATGGTAACACCACTCTGATGACGAGGTTACATGAGAGCTTGAAGACACGATCAGAGCTCGTCATCTTCATCTGTTTATCTGAGGTGCGTATTGTATATTTTCGTTTAGTACCATTACTACTTATTAAAGTATAATATCTATTACGATTAAATAAAGAAATTTGGGGACCAAATTTTATTACAAGGCCAAAAGTGTTAAAAGACTGAAAATTAAGAGCTATGATCAAATTAGTCAAGTTTAGAGGGGTTATTTATAAAAGGTCACCACTAATATATATCCTTTTGTTTTGCTTTCTTATAATCTCTAATTTCCTCTCCCTTAAGCTGACACCCCCTCTTCCTGGAGAGAAACTGCAGTCCCCCTTTTTCCTCCTCCTCGAGAACACCTCCTCCATGCGATTGACACAACGTAGAGGATGTCGTTCTGTTTCCTCTCCTCGTTGCGCCGCAACCCCTCATCGCAAGTTTCCTCTTCGCGATTCTTTTTCCACGCGACCAAGCTGGCGATCTTCTTCTCTCTTCCATGAGACACCACAAAGCTGGTCACCTTCTCTTCTCCTTTTTATGATCCACCGCCAGCCATCTTCGATTAGGTAAGGATGATTGCTTTAGCATTCATTTGAAAGAACGGCTTGGATTTAGGTTGATCAGTAAGGGTTAATTGCTGCTTTTGAATTGGGATTTGATTTATTTGGGTTCGGTGTAGTTGATTTCGTTGATTTTTTGCTTCCCCTGCCGTGAGCCCTAATTGTTGTTGTTCGGTGTTTTGATCTATTGCCGTGAGTTGCAATTGAGTAAGGTCGTATTCTATGTTGGGATTAGGGCTGTGATTTGTAATTTTTGGATCTCATATGTGTTTGTTGAGATATTTTACTATGCCAAATCAATGCTGGATCTTGGATGGCTAGAGAGGGGGGGTGAATGTAGCCAGACATAGACATATTTGGCGATTTAAGGTTTTCTTGTTTCTGCGATCAGGGTTAGGCAGCGAAAGACAAAAACAAAAACACGAACACAAACAGAATAACAAACCAAGGTCGCTAACACGGAGGGTTTACAAGGTTCGGGGATAACATGCCCCTACTCCTTGGCGTGCCCGTGAGGTGGGCGATCCCTTGATCGTCGGCAGATCAAGCCCCGGGAAATCTGGATATCACAGCCTCCTTCTCGGTGGAGAAACCTCTCCACAGATAGTCTCAAGATGATATGAGTTAAGCGTACAGAGACTTAAAGAAGATCTTACAGATCGCGAGCAAAGCACAAGGAAGAGAATAGGAGAACAGTTCACCGAGCACAACATAACACCACCAACGCAAGAACCCTCAGCTCTTCGTTTGCTTGCTGATCGACTCGCAACATTCCCCACAGACTCAAAGTTTCATCTTTGCAAGAGTCTGCTTGAAGGTTCAGAGTTCCACCGAGGCTACTTCTCTAGCTAGCTCTTAAGCCTCTGCCCATCGCCAGGTCACCAGGCGCGCCTCTGCAGCTCACCAACTACTCATCTGCAACATCCCCAGCTACCACTGACCTCTTCTGGACTCCCTGAACCCTCTTCAGCCGAGCCCCAGGTCAGTTCGTCAGGTTCCCCAACCGTTGCCAGCCAGCGCTAGAAACCGTTGTAACCTGAGAAAAGAAAATAGCCAAACCTGATGGGGAGAAAGTCTCCAGTTGACCCTCCTCCGATGTTTGAATCATCCCTGCATTACTTGCACACTTAACAGACGCTTAGCACAACAAATCAAAAGTGAATCCAAGAAATTGCAGAGAAAACAGAAGTTATCAGAACGCGATCAGAAGTCTGACAGCGGATTTGAATTAAAGTTTTTAGACAATGATCGGTCACTAGACCGATCAGTGAAGTCCCTGATCGATCAGGTAAGCTCCTGATCGATCCAGTGACTCCCTGATCGGTCAGACAGACCGATCAGGGATGTGGATCGATCACAGTGACCGATCCACCACATTGCTGGAGCAAACTCCAGCATTCTGTGAATCATTGGCCTGATCGGTCACCTGACCGATTAGGTTGTACCCTGATCGGTCCAGTGACCGATCAGGCCACCTCTGGACTGATCAGGACTCCTGATCAGTCCAGGAGGCATTTGATCAGTCATGGTGACCGATGAAGGGTTTCTCTAGAACCCTACTGTCTTTCTCTCTGATCGTTCACTAGAACGATCAGAAACCAAGCAGATGCCTTCTGTTCTCTCCCTGATCATTCACCAGAATGATCAGGAGCCGAACAGAAGCATTCTGTTCTCTCTCTGATCATTCACCAGAATGATCAGACTTCTCAGGATCGGTCACCAGACCAATCGACAATAGGGAGTTCGTGCCAACTCCCTGATCGGTCTCCAGACCGATCCAGCTTCGACCAATTCAACCCTAAGTCCAGAGAACAGGCTCCCTAGCCTTCTCTGACTCATTCTGGTCCCGGAGAAACAGCTCACGTGCCCTCTCCGACCAGTACGCTCAATGCTCAGTCCCCCAGACCAAGACTTCGTGCCCGGCTTCACTCACGGGACTTTGTTCAACCTAGCTTCCCTCGCTAGGACCTGACTTCACTCACTAGGGTTTCAGTCACCCGGCTTCACTCACCGGGATTTCCATCACTTGGCTTCACTCACCAGGGTTTCCATCACCTGCTTCACTCACCAGGACCCGGCTTCACTCACTGGGGTTTCAGTCACTTGGCTTCACTCACCAGGACCCGGCTTCACTCACCGAGGTTTCAGTCACCTGGCTTCACTCACTAGGACCCGGCTTCACTCACCGGGGTTTCAATCACCTGGCTTCACTCACCAGGACCCGGCTTCACTCATCGGGGTTTCAATCACCCGGCTTCACTCACCGGGGTTTCCGTAACCCGGCTTCACTCACCGGGAGTCATGCCCAGTCCCCGACCAGGACTTAAACCGGACTCATCTTATTAACCTAAACTTAAATCAGTGTCAACACCAAAACAACAATCAGGGTCAGACTGCATCAACAATCTCCCCCTTTTTGCTGTTTAACAACCCGATTTTAAGTTTAGGTATTTGAAATCAATTATAATCAAATTTCACTATCGCAGGATAATCAGAGTCCTCCCCCTATAATAGTTATACTCGTAATCATCCTAAACTTAACTAACTAAACTCTCCCCCTTTGTCAAACACCGAAAAGGGTGTAGACTGGTTGTTAAGTTTAAAATACCTCCCCCTCAACCCACGGTTTTTCCCAAAACAAATAGGATATGATTAATTTGAAAGCATATGAAAAGAAGATAGCAATACAGAATAATCATATGCATCATATGAAATGGAACATAGATAGCAAAATCATGAACTAACAGTCATACAGGAAATCCATCAGACAATCAGATACATAACGTCATGAAATAGAAGTCAGAATGTGAGTACGGTAGAAATAATCAATCCTGAGCAGGGGCGTCGTCAGACTGCATGGGGTCATATGATGTGTCATCGACAGGTAAGAAGCTCCCCGGAGCAGTGCTGCTGGAGGGCGCAGATCGAGGAAATGTAGGCTGGTATGGATGACCAGCCACCCAAGCGCGCCACTCCGCAATCCATGCCTGCTGCTTGGTGTGCATCGTCGACACTCTGGACTGGATCGCCGTCTGAAAGAGCTCCTGACTCGCACGCCACCCAGAGATCTCTAACTGGATGGTCTGCTGACCGTCATGTAGCCGAGAAACCTTGGACTCTATCAAGCGTAGTTGGTGCTCCACAGACTGCTCGAGCTCCGCGATCTGCCAATGGAGATCAAGATCCGGCTCGTACTGCTCCTGTGCTGCTGCGACGGGCGCCTCCTGATGTACAGCCAGAGCTGCTGGTACCTGAATATGGGCTGCCCGTGGTAGCTCCCCTAAACCCCTCCCATCCTTCCACTAAAGGCCCTGAGGTCCAACAATAATGCCAGACTTGGCAAACACAAGTTTACCGAGTTTGCAGTCTTGCCGAACCATCGGCACAGTCCTGCCCTTGGACACATCGATACCAACTGACTGAAGCCAGTCAGTGATAATGTGTCCGAAAGGCATGTAGACTGTGCGCCGCCCAGGCTCACTATAGGTCATGATAGAAAAGAGAATGCATGCCGTGATATCAAAATTAAGATGGCGGTGCATCCCGTAAAGCATCAAACAATGATATGGACTGATTTCAGCTAGGGGTTTTGAAGTAATAGGCAGGAAGCAGTTTGTGATGATCTTAAAAAGGATATAATCCACTGGGGATAGTCTGAGAGCAACGAAGGTGGGGAAATCAGGAGCCAGTTCATCAAGGCCATCTGGCCTAGGGTGTCCAAAGAAATACTCATAGATGGAGTCGGGGGTGACTCCCTCAAACGGAGGCAGTAAAGGATCTGGAAGCTCAGGGAAGATTGGAGATCTATTTGGCGATCGTCGACAACCAAGAAACTTAGAAAAAATTTCTTAGGTAAAGTCAAGATTGGTCTTGGCTACCCGAGTTATATGCCCCAAACCCCCTTGCAGTCCCGGTTGCAGATTGTTATAGAATTCGGACACAAGATCAACATTGATGTTTCCTTTGAGAGAAAGGAAAAATTCAAGGTTGTAGAAATCAATAACCTCTTTCACAGAGGGACAGTGCTCATATAAGAAAGGCCTATCAATCGATCTACAAGGGAGCTAGGAGTTTAAATGTTCTATTTTGGAAGGCTTGTTCATAATATGCATTGGGGAATCGTGAACTTGAGGGTGGTTGAGGTCTAGTAGATGAAGAGGGAGCTTTTGACCTCGAGGTTCCCTCCACAGGGGCCTTCCCCTTGGTAGATTTTCTAAAGGTGGGAAATATTTGGTAACGACACAAGTTAAATTGATAAATTGAGGTTAAGGCCACGACATGTAAGTTGATCAATTGAGAATAAGGGCACAACAACAAGATTGCACAATAGTGGGTGATCACAGCAGATCATGGCATAAGATTTGATCATGTAAGGGTAAGGCCACGGCAAGATCATGACAAACACACCACAAAATGAAACATTATGATTAGGCTAAAAATCACAAAATTATGAAATAAACAGAAAGGAAAACCCAAAATCAAGCTTACTTGGGAGCCATGAAGAGAGAAATACACAACTTGAGCGGTTGAGTTGGTTGAGAAAAACACACAAACTGCTTCACAAGAACTTGCGCAAGCAAGATGACCTCGGCTGAGATGTCTGAGAAGAACACACAAGTGGTGCAAATGAAAAACTCGCGACCTCACTGATCGCGCAAAGAAGGCCATAGATCGCTGCTCGCAAGACAAGGTTCCAGAGAACTCACGCAGAGAACTTAGGTGCACGCAGAAAGAAAGGACTTGGGCAGGAAACGAACTCAGCAGCTTGCGGAGACAAGAGCTCAGTAGCGCGAACTCACCGAGAATGGAGGAAAAGCTCTCACGCAGGCAAGGGAAGAAGAGCTCGCAACAGGTAAGCAGAACTCACACACACACTCGCAGTAAGCAAATCGCAGAAGAAAAGCTTGAGCAGGAGAAACTCAACAGCTTGAGTAGGCTCTCAAGGTGCGAATTACGCAAGTAGCAGAAGAATGAGGGGAGTCGGCTAGGGTTGAGGATATGAGGAGAAGCAATTAAATGGGTTGGTGGACCGATCACCAACCAAAATCAATGAGGTAGATTGGATCCACCGTCCGATCCATGGATACCCAGACCGATCAGGGAACCTCCTGATCGGTCTAGCTGCATTCTGATCGATTCGGTGATCGATCAGGGATCGAACAGAAAGTTCTGTGAACCTTCTGATCGATCGGTGGACCGACAGGAGGATGGCCTGATTGGTCAGTGGACCGATCAGGTCCAACATAGAGACTTTCTGTGAATTTCTCGCAGAGTAGGTTGATCGGTCACCAGACCAATCAGGGAGGTCCCTGTGGTGACCGATCAGGGAGGTCCCTGATTGGTCTGCGGATCGATCAGGGATCGTACAGAATGGGACAGATTGTTCTGTGAGCTCACTGATTGGTCTATGGACCGATCAGCCAACTCCTGATCGGTCGGTGGACCGGTCAGATATCAGAAGAGTCTGATATTCCCGATATGTTTCAAAAGTTCTTGTTTCAAACATCCCTAACAACCCCTAATACAACTAGAATTGATTCCTTTAAACCCTAAAATGGTTCCCTCATCCATATTTGCAATCAAGATAGGGTTGTGTCCTTATGATTTAAAAGGAAAATTCCGTAACGAATTTGCATCTTCAAACAATTGAAATCAAGTTTGTATCACCAACAAAACTCCAATCAAGTTTCCTTGATTGGAATGTCCAAGTATGTTCATGGAACCAAATACACATGTATTATACATTGGTTTTCCCCATACTTGGTCAACTTAATGATTTTTATCTCGTCAACCTAATTCCTCAAGGGTTGCATGAACATTTTGAGTAATTAGGTTGATCCTAGCATTTCACCCCATTTCTAGCAAACAAAAACATTTTGTTTAACCTTATAGTTTGTGTGAGATGTCCCCAAGTTGCCCAATAATTGTTGCCTAACAATTTGAAATGATCATGAAGGGGTTTTTTTTTTCTTTTTCCATCCTATAAAGCACGACACATTCCCAACTCCCTCCTTAAGAAACTAAATTCATTTTCGAGGAGTGGTTTAGTGAAAATGTCTACTGGGTTCGATTTTAACTCTACATGCGAGAGTACAATATCTCCTCTAGCAACATGATCCCTAATGAAATGGTGACGCACTTCAATGTGCTTGGTCCTTGAATGATGGACTGGATTCTTTGTTAGGTTTATTGTGCTTATATTGTCATACAACATTTGCACACCCTTGTAGGATAATCCATAATCCTCTAGTGTGTGAATCATCCACAACAATTGCGATACACTCTCTCCCATGGCGATGTATTTTGTCTCGGTCGTGGAGAGAGCAACACAATATTGCTTCCGACTTGACCAACTTACTAACGATGATCCTAAGAATTGGCAACCCCCACTTGTGCTCTTCCGATCCAATTTGCACCCAGCATAGTCGGAATCGGTATAGTCAATTAAGTCAAATGACTCGGTACGGGGGTACCAAAGATCAACTCCAATCGTGCCCTTAAGGTATCTCAAAATTCTCTTAACGGCAATCAAGTGAGATTCCTTGGCACAGATTTGGTATCTAGCGCACATACCCACAGCAAAAAGAATATCAGGACGACTAGCTGTGAGGTATAGCAAACTACCTATCATGCTCCGATATTGGGTTAGGTCAACGGGCTTCCCACTCTCATCATTGTCTAATCTTGTGTTTGTCGTCATGGGAGTGGTTACCTCTTTAGAGTCACTCATATTAAATTTCTTGAGCATCTCTTGGGTGTATTTTGATTGGTGCACATGGATTCCATCTCGAGTTTGTTTGATTTCGAGTCCAAGGAAGAAAGTCAATTCTCCCACTAGACTCATCTCAAATTCACTCTCCATGTGTCCAATAAATTCATTCAAATAGCCCTTGTTGTTGGAGCCACAAATTATGTCATCGACATATACTTGGGCTACAAATATATTGTCACCATCTCTTCGTAAAAATAGTGTAGGGTCTATTTACCCTCTCACGAAGCCTTTTTCAATAAGAAATGTTGACAACCGCTCATACCATGCCCGAGGTGCTTGTTTTAGGCCGTAAAGAGCCTTCTTGAGCTTGAACACGTGGTTTGGAAATTCGAAATTTTCAAACCCCGGAGGTTGTTCAACATAGACCTCTTCTCTTATGAAACCATTTAAGAAAGCCGATTTAACATCCATTTGATAGAGTTTGAAACCTCTATGTGCTGCAAATGCAAGCATCAATCGAATGGATTCTAATCGTGCCACAGGAGCATAGGTCTCATCGTAATCCAGGCCTTCAACTTGACTATAGCCCTTGGCTACCAAGCGTGCCTTGTTTCTTATGATTTCTCCCTTATGGTTCAATTTATTTTTGAAGACCCATTTGGTTCCAATAATGGTGGTCTTCTTAAGTCTAAGGACTAAGTCCCAAACTTGGCTTCTCTCAAATTGACCTAATTCGTCTTGCATAGCAATGATCCAATCGGGATCATGCAATGCCTCGTCAATTTTCCTAGGTTCAATTTTTGAAATTAAGGCAACCTCATTAGCCTCATTCCTAAAAAATGATCTAGTCCTAACCCTTGATGGATATCTCCAACAATTTGGTCTTGGGGATGACTAGAGGCTAACCTAGTTTGCCTTGGTGTTGGAGGTGCTTCTTGGATGGTGTCACTAGACACAGGCTCAGCCTTAGGGTCCGGCTGAGCTACATGTTGTCTAGGCTCACCGTCATCAGATTCATCAGCACCATCTCCAACACTCGGACTCCCATCCAAACCTAGTTTCCTAAGTTCAAATTGAACTCCCTCTACATCTTCTGATTGATCAATTGCTTTTGAGATTTCCTCAAAAATGACATCAGAAGATTCTTCGACCAGTCTAGACTTTTTGTTGTAGACTCGGTAAGCTTTGCTGACAAGGGAATACCCAACCAGTATCCCTTCATCAGCTTTCGCTGTAAACTTTCCAAGATGGTCCTTGGTGTTTAGAATAAACACCTTACACCCAAACACCCGAAGATGTTTAACTGTAGGTGGTTTTCCAAACCAAAGTTCGTGAGGAGTCTTCCCTAGAAATCTATTAATGAGGACTCGGTTTTGCACATAGTAAGCTGTGTTCACAGCTTCAGCCCATAAGTAACTTGGTAAAGAGTACTCATTGAGCATGCTCCGTGCAACCTCTTGTAAGACTCGGTTCTTCCTCTCTACAACACTATTCTGCTGTGGTGTTCTAGGAGTGGAGAACTCATGTCTATATCCTCTCTCTTAACAAAATTATAAAAATCTTTGGTTTTGAAATTCTTCTCCATGATCACTCCTAATTGTTTTAATTGTTGTTGATTTTTCATTTTCAATTCTTCTACAAAATGAAATAAAAACATCTAGAGTTTGATGCTTATGTTTTAGAAAATAGGTCCAAGTATATCTAGTATAGTCATCAATAATCACAAAGCAATACCTACTACCATTCAAAGATATTATAGTACTACAGTCAAATAAATCCACGTGTAGTAAATCTAAAGCAGTAGAGGTACTTACAGCGCTTTTACCTTTATGAGAAGATTTCGTTTGCTTACCCATTTGACATGCATCACAAAGCTTTTCCTTTTCGTACTTGATGCTTGGTAAGCCACGAACAAGTCCTTTGTTGGCCAATCCGGATGTTCTTCATGTTCACATGTGCCAATCTCCAGTGTTAAAGTGTAGACTCATCTTCTTTTGACATGAAACACTTAATAGAAGCATTAATAGCACTTTTAAATGAAACTTGATAAATGCTATCTATCCTTGTGCCTACTAGTACCGTGTCAAGTGTGCCATTTTGTCTAACTAGACATTAACTTGGATGAAATTCAATTGTGTAACCCGCATCACACAATTGACTGACACTTAGGAGATTAAAAGTCATCCCCTTGACTAGAAGGACATTTTTAATTCTAAGACATTCGGATATTTGAATGTCTCTTATCCTTACAACTTTAAGGCTACCATCGTTACCAAAAGATACATTACCTCTAATTTTGCTTTGTAGGGTAGTGAACAAGGATCTATCTCTGGTCATATGTTTGGAGCACCCACTATCAACGAACCAAGTTGATAGATGCTCCCCCTCAATCAATGCCTACACAATACGAAAAATGGAAGATTTAGGTACCCAAATCTTGGGACCTAAAGCACCTACAATGCATGACTTAGGCACCCATGCCTTGATCACTTTCTTTTGAACCCTAGAAGTCTTAGATGATCTAACATGAGTCCTAGACATCAATGAAACAAAAGTTGGTTCTTTAGGTCGGTAACCTATACCGGCCTTGTTGTAAACCGCTCTTTGAGCGTTTAGAATCATGTCCAAATTCTTGGAGCTAGTTGAGAATTTCTCAAGAAGACTCTTGAGTTTCTCAACCTCACTCTCCAAGGCTTTGTTTTCATCTTCTAAAACTTCAACATGCAAGTCATCAAGATCCTCATCCTTAGAGGATTTTAATTGTTCTACTTCTACTTTTAAAGATTTAACCTTTTCTTTAGATTTCTTTAACAACTTAGTCAAGCATGCAATGGTCCTATAACATTTATCCAATTTAGGAGAAATTACCTCTTCATCATCCGAAGATGATGAAGCCGCAGTTGAGGCGTCCATGGATTCATCACTGCTCTCTACATCTTCAATGGCCATGAGAGCTACATGGCGAGTGCTTTTCTCCTCATTTTCTTCTTCGGATGAGATGGAAGAAGACTCATCCCATGTGGCCTTCAAGGCCTTCTTCTTCTTTTTCGATTTCTCCTCCTTCTTCTTTAGCTTTGGGCATTCACTCTTGTAATTCCCTTTCTTGCTACACTCAAAACATGTAATATTAGTTTTATTAACTTTAACTTTACTTGTATTACCTTTTCCTTTGTAGCGTCGGCTCTTCCTCATCATTCTTCTTACGAAGTTAGCCATCTCGGATGAAGAAGACTCGCTACCATCCTCCTCAAACTCGGATGAAGAAGAAGAGACCTCCTTCTCCTTCTTCTTTTCCTTCTTCTTCTTCGTCTTGTCCCCTGCCACAAGAGCAATCCCCTTCTCCTTGGGGTCTTTGTTAGCAATTTCGTGTAGCTCCATTTCATAAAACAAATCATCTATTTTAACAATTGACAAGTCCTTGGATACCTTGTAGGCATCCACCATGGATGACCACAAGGCATTCCTCGGAAAGGCTTTAAGAACATACCTCACAAGGTCATGATTCTCGACCTTTTCATTAATGGAGTGTAAGCCGTTCAATATCTCTTTGAAATGATCATGGAGTTCACTTACCGTCTCGGACTCCTTCATGGTGAGATTTTGGAGTTGGTTGAGGAAAAGATCCCTTCTGGCTATCCTTGAGTCCGGGTGCCTTCATGGAGTTTGATAAGCCTATTCCAAAGGTCCTTGGCACTCGTTGTTGGGTTCTCCCGGCACCAAAACATAAAATGCAGCGGAAACAAGAACCCTCGAACGATCCATGCGAAAGAAAAACTCATACAAAGTTCATCTATCTAATAGATCTATCTAAAGTGTATACCGTTGGAGTGTGCCCTTTGCTTATCCCACTCGTCCAAGATGCGCCGGATCTCTTGCACGTTCAAGTGTCTGTGCCTCTATTCGTATCACATGGACACAATCTCTCAACTTCAGGAGAACTACCTTAGTTGTGCTAGCAACTTGAGGTAGTTCGCAGAACACCAAGAACCCTACAATAGGGTTTCAGCCAAAAGAGGAAAATGAGGGAGAGAAGAAGAAAGGGAAGAAGACCCCATCCAAAGTCACAAGACCCTCTTTACTCATCCCATGAATATGAAGAAGTTTGTGTCTCTTTAGCTTCCTTCATTAATACCAATAAAGAGCACATCTTTTCATGTGACTCTTCATCTTTTCCCATGCAAGAAAAGAATCTTTTCTTTTCCCTTCATTAAACACTTTAATGAATTTTTCCTGTAATCCCGACCGGGCCTCTTGGGCTCCCGACCGGGCCTCTCGGGCTTCCAACCAGGTCTCCCGCCAAGTCTCCCGAGTGTCGAGCTCCCGACCCAGTCTGCCGAGCTCCGACCCAGTCAGCCGAGCTCCAACCGAGTCTGCCGAGCTCCTAGCTCAGTCTGCCGAGTGTCGAGCCCTGACCCAGTCTGCTGAGCTCCCAGCTCAGTCTACAGAGTGCCGAGTCCCGACCCAGTCAGCCGAGCTCCTAGCTCAATCTGTCGAGTGTCGAGCCCCGACCCAGTCAGCCGAGCTCCCAGCTCAGTCTGCCGAGTGCCGAGCCCCGAACTGACCTCTCGAGTTCCTAACTCGGGCTTAGATCTCCGAGTTCCCAACTCGGGCTTCCCGAAGCATCATGTCCTTAGAGTGTGACCCAATAGGTTCTCGTGACGTTGGTAATGCACCTAAATGCTTTAGACACATAAGCAATGAGCGGCATCTAGCAATACATCATTGCTACCCAAGTAACAAGAAAAGTTGAGATCCGACTAAACCTCCGTGACTATGATAATGTATGACCTTATCCTTCTATCCTTGATATCTAGATTGACCAATGAGGCATAGACCGTGTCATCCTCAGCTAATCTTGTGTTTCTTGATCCCCGAGTAGACTCACTCAAACAAATGAGCTCAATATCTCATATTGACTCATTCGAGCATGGCCTTGTGTTTTAGTAGTCCTACTCGATCAAGGGGCCCACAGATATCACTCCCGTCATATGGGAGGGATAGATCCCATCTACATCACTCACATCCCTCCGCATAATTCATTACATACCCAGTGATCACCTTTATATTCCACTCTGTTACGGGTGACGTTTGACGATACGAAAGTACATAACTCCTTATGTAGGGAACCGTAGTGACTTCAGGTCTAAGGACTATTCATACTAATAGTCACATGAGAGTTTATAACACTCATATGACAATCTATGAAACTTTCTCATGGGGGTCAATTCAGTACACATTCTCCAATGTATACCCATGTGTCAACTTGATATCACATATCCATGACTTGTGAGCTCAAGTCATCAGTTGACCTACATGCTAGTCTCCATGCATTAATATTGTCCTTGAATATTAATGCTCGACTAGGAATAGTTTAGTATAGTATTCTCTACATCATCTCACTATCGATTCAACCAATCGATATGATGTAGATAAGAACCTACTACATAAGGACATTATTATACTTAGTTATTTGGCACAAATACAAAGTAAATATAATAACCAAACATGTCTTTATTAATGATAGAATATGATACAAAATGTCCCTAGTCAATCATCACATAATTGGCTCTAGGGCTCCTACTAACACTCGTGAAGGGACCAACTTTTATCAACTGGTCCTTGGTCATCCCGCACTGCAAAGTGACCACCGCTTTCGCATCGGCTTCTCCCTTGCGAGTTTGCACAGCCGACCATCTTGAAGATTCCAACTCCTTTCCCTCAGCGTCTTTTGGAGGGATGAACCCCTCCTTCACCGAAAACCACATTCCGATGTCCGTCTTGAGATAATACTCCATGAATGATCTCCAATACTGGAAATCAGCCCCGTCGAAGAAGGGAGATCAGTTGGTGCTGAATCCTTCTCTCAGAGCCATCGTTGTTGTAAGCTCTCGGGTGTTAGTCCGTTTGAACAGAGCCCCAAGCTCTGATACCACTTGTTGGATCTTGGATGGCTAGAGAGGGGGGGTGAATGTAGCCAGACACAGACAGATTTGGCAATTTGAAGTTTTCTTGTTTCTGCGATCAGGGTTAGGCAGCGGAAGAGAAAAACAAAAACAAGAACACAAACAGAAATAACAAACCAAGGTCGCTAACACGGAAGGTTTACAAGGTTCGGGGATAACTTGCCCCTCCTCCTTGGCGTGCCCGTGAGGTGGGCGATCCCTTGATCGTCGGCAAATCAAGCCCAGGAAATCCGGATATCACAGCCTCCTTCTCGGTGGAGAAACCTCTCCACAGATAGTCTCAAGATGATATGAGTTAAGCGTACAGAGACTTAAAGAAGATCTTACATATCGCGAGCAAAGCACAAGGAAGAGAACAGGAGAACAGTTCACCGAGCACAGCACAGCACCACCAACGCAAGAACCCTCAGCTCTTCGTTTGCTTGCTGATCGACTCGCAACATTCCCCACAGACTCAAAGTTTCAGATTTGCAAGAGTTTGCTTGAAGGTTCAGAGTTCTACCGAGGCTTCTTCGCTAGCCAGCTCTTAAGCCTCTGCCCATCGCCAGGTCACCAGGCGCGCCTCTGCAGCTCACCAGCTACTCATCTGCAACAGCCCCAGCTACCACTGACCTCTTCTGGACTCCCTGAACCCTCTTCAGCCGAGCCCCAGGTCAATTCGTCAGCTTCCCCAGCCCGCGCCAGAAATCATTGTAACCTGAGAAAAGAAAACAGCTAAACCTGACGGAGAGAAAGTCTCCAGTTGACCCTCCTCCGATGTTTGAATCATCCCTACATTACCTGCACACTTAACAGACGCTTAGCACAGCAAATCAAAAGTGAATCCGAGAAATAGCAGAGAAAACAGAAGTTATCAGAACGCGATCAGATGTCTGACAACGGATTTGAATTAAAGTTTTCAGACACTGATCGGTCACCAGACCGATCAGTGAAGTCCCTGATCGATCAGGTAAGCTCCTGATCGATCCAGTGACTCCCTGATCGGTCAAATAGACCGATCAGGGTTGTGGATCGGTCACAGTGACTGATGCACCACATTGCTGGAGCAAACTCCAGCATTCTGTGAATCACTGGCCTGATCGGTCACCTGACCGATCAGGTTGTGGCCTGATCGGTCCAGTGACCGATCAGGCCACCTCTGGACTAATCAGGACCCATCCTGATCGGTCCAGGAGGCCTTTGATCGGTCATGGTGACCAATCAAGGGTTTCTCCAGAACCCTACTGTCTTTCTCTCTGATCGTTCACCAGAACGATCAGAAACCACGCAGAAGCCTTCTGTTCTCTCCCTGATCGTTCACCAGAACGATCAGGAGCCGAACAGAAGTATTCTATTCTCTCTCTGATCGTTCACCAGAACGATTAGACTTCTCTGGATCGGTCACCAGGCCGATCCACAACAGGGAGTTCGTGCTAACTCCCTGATCGGTTTCTAGACCGATCCAACTCCGACCAATTCAACCTTAAGTCCAGAGAACAGGCTCCCTAGCCTTCTCTGACTCATTCTGGTCCCGGAGAAAGAGCTCGCGTGCCCTCTCCGACCAGTACGCTCAATGCTTAGTCCCCCGGACCAAGACTTCGTGCTCGACTTCACTCACCGGGACTTTGTTCAACCTAGCTTCCCTCACTAAGACCTGGCTTCACTCACCAGGGTTTCAGTCACCCGGCTTCACTCACCGGGATTTCCATCACTTGGCTTCACTCACCAGGGTTTCCATCACCTGGCTTCACTCAGCAGGACCCAGCTTCACTCACCGGGGTTTCAGTCACCTGGCTTCACTCACCAGGACCCGACTTCACTCGCCGAGGTTTCAGTCACCTGGCTTCACTCACCAGGACCCGGCTTCACTCACCGGGGATTCAATCACCTGGCTTCACTCACCAGGACCTGGCTTCACTCACCGGGGTTTCAATCACCCGGCTTCACTCACCGAGGTTTCCGTAACCCAGCGTCACTCACCGGGAGTCGTGCCCAGTCCCCGACCAGGACTTAAACCAGACTCATCTTATTAACCTAAACTTAAATCGGTGTCAACACCAAAACAACAATCAGGGTCAAACTGCATAAACAATCAAGAATTGATGAGCATATTAGTGTGTTTAGCTAATGATTTTGATATTGTGTTGAAACAGTAGCATAGATCGCTACTGTTGGTTTGCTAATTTGGGTCACATCTGATATATTCTGGTTATATTCTATTTTAGGGTTAGATCTGATGCCTTTAGGAAGTTTTCTACCGCTTGAACAAATAATAGTTGTTGTGATACACCAATTATAATGAATTGAACATGGTAGAGTTGATCACCCTCTTCCTTCCGCTATCATTTTTATACTAGATTAATGTTACATCTTAACAAGGTATGGACGAATAAATTAATCCCATGTAAACGCCACTGCACAGACTTAGAAACGATTAAGGGTTAGTGGAGTTAATTAACTCATGTGGTTGATAATTAAAGGATAAGGTGCCACGCTCCCAACGAGGCGCATGCCCAAAAGAAATTTGGACAACACCTCCTCTGTATGATGGACAATTTGAAACTTAATATATACATCTCACCCCAAAATGTAAAGCTCAGCCAGTACGGTTGGCAACCACACTATTATAACAGTAAATAAAATAATAAAAACATCATAACCATGTAGTTATTAATAATATAATAAATACTAAGCATAATAAAATCTATAGAATAAATGAAACAAATCAAAAAAATCCAACAGAAATAAATACCAGTCCTCTAAAAAAAATAAAAATATCGACATATCCACTGTAAATAAATATAAGTTTAATAAAGAAAAATATAAAATAATCATCGACGTTAAGAGACTAGTAGATGGGTCCTCACCTGACAACACGAGTCATAACTATCAACTACCTGAAACCATAGTTGTCAAACACGGATAGCGACGCGTAGCGGCCGACTCCAAAAATGCTATAGCAGGATAGCGGATAGCTTTCTGACCGCTATTTGATAAAAATGTTACTGAGAGAGTAAGTAGTTGTAAATTAGATAACCATCAATATTACATAAAGTCATAAACATCAAGTTCTAAGGGCAATACAACCAAAAAAACAACACCATCAAATTGTAGTAGAACAATAAAATATAAAAGACAACAATTTAAATTATCTAAAGCTAACAATATTCTACAAATCATTCTTCTTCATCATCATCCTCTTCCACCATTGCCAAATTGTCCTCTCCATCACTTTCTTCACTACTAGACTTATATATCTCTTCTTGTCCCTCCTCCGAGTCTTCTTCATCATCAAATTCTTCTTCCTCTTGAATAGGCTCCTTCCCTTTTCTTGAACTAGAATGTTTTGATACTTTCTTCTTCAATCTTGTAGCAAGTCTAGTGTGTCTTGGAGTCTCCTCAGCCCCAACTGCAGCAGAAACATCTCCCCAAGTCAATCCATCATCACCAAAAACAAATTCTTCTTCAGCATCTTCTGTGTTAGCACCCCTTTCTCCTAGCAACCATTCATTGCTATCATCAATACCATTTAGGAGAATAGGATGAATCTCATCTTGGCTATCAAAGTGCTCTTTAAGGGTTCGGTTATACTTGACAAATACCAATCCTTGTAACTTTTGATGCTCAAGCTTGTTCCTTTTCTTAGAATGAATCTATGATATTCATTTCATAAATTATTAAATGTTAGTTTTAAAATTATTAAATAAAAGAATAAAAGTATAAAACTATGCAAAGAAAAATTATTTTCATGTGCTTACGTGCTCAAAAGTGCTCCAATTACATTCGCATCCCGTTGAGCTACAAGTTAAGCTCAACACTTTGATTGCAAATTGTTGCAAGTTAGGAGTGCCTACTCTATAATTCCTCCACCATTCAGCTATGATTCAATAATAAAAAAATCACCTTTAGTAAGAAACATTATGAAACTAAATTTATCAAGAATTAAGTACATATTTCTTAATTCTTACCAGTAGCCACAGTATTCCTATGTTTGATTGCTATCCTATTTCCAAATATACCTCCAGCACTCTTAAATATGTCAATCTCATTTGTAATCTTCTCGGCCAAGTCTTCATCTGGAATCAACCTATCAATAGTCTTATAAAGTCCATCCATTACTTCATGATCACTCTCAATCTTTGTTGTATTGGGATAGTAAAACTCAGAATTCAGGAAATAGCTAGCTGCATGCAATGGATGATGAAGTTGTGAATTCCATCTCCTATCAATAATAGAAAAAGCATCCTTGTACTTGGTTTCATTATGCTTGAAGGAATTTTGAATAGCTTCCTTAGCTCTATCTATTGCTTCATAAATGTATCTCATTGCAGGCTTTTTCTCATTATCAACAAGCCTAAGGACATGCACAAGAGGCCTTATAAGTTTAATAGAGTACACAATATCATACCAAAATGTTATGCTGAGCATAATATCACCAGCCTTCTTCCCCTTAGGCTCTTTAGCTATCTTGGAGCTCAACCACTCATCTGAAGTGAATATCCTTCTAAGGTTATTCTTTTGTTTGTACAACCTTTGCAATGAAAGGAAGGTTGTAGCAAATCTTGTCACTCCATGCCTAACCAACTCCATTTTGTTGGTAAATTTCCTTATTGTATTCAATGCCAAAGTGTGGTTGTAGATAAAGCCCACAAGACTAATGCCTCTCTGTATTGCCTTCTTAACTTGAGGAAGTTTTCCAATGTCCTCCAACATTAAATCTAGACAATGTGCAGCACATGGAGTCCAAAAGAGATTATTTCTCTTAGCTTGAAGTAGTTTGCCTAAGAAGAGTCAAATTAAATAAAATTAGATAAGTGGCCAAATATTAAAGGATGTAATAAGAAATTTAAGTAATTCATAGTTTTTTACCTATCAAGACATAATTACTTCCATTGTCAGTCACCACTTGAACAACATTTTGTTCTCCAATCTCCTCTACAAAACTATCCAATAGCTCATATACTTTGTCCCCTGTCTTCATATATGAAGAAGCATCAACACTCTTCACAAACATTTTCCTAGCTGGACAATTTACCATAAAATTAATCAATGTCCTATTCCTCCTATCTGTCCAACCATATGACATTATTGAGCATCCATATCTCACCCTTTCCTCCTCATGACCCTTCAGCATATCCTTTGTTAACTCCAACTCTTTTGTAAGGAGTGAAACACTCAACTCATGATAACTTGGAGATTTAAGGTGTGAACCATAATTTCCAACAGTTTCAAGCATCAACTTAAAGCTTTTTGATTTAGCAACGTTGAAAGCAATCCCATTCATATAAAAGAATCGGGCTATGTATTGAATGGTTCTAGCCCTTGCTTCCTTATCACAAGCATCATTAATGCTTGTTTGCCGGTGAGACTTCGCCAATTTAATGGTAGCTTCAGGATTTTTCAAGAATGCCAAATCCAAAGGACTTTTATGTTTTTTGCTTTCTTGGGCTGCTTAAGAATAGTTGAAGGAATAAAGTTACTCCCACTTGATGTTGTTGAAGCTCTTTTCCCTCTTCTCATTTGTAGGATTTCTTCCAACTCTTCTTGGTCATCATCATCTTCTCCAACTGCACCAAAATTTAATTCCTTCTCCACATTTTTCTTCTCAAAAGCTTCCTTGAGAAGTTGCTTAACTTCATGTGGGACTTTTGTACAATCTTTTGCATCTCCTATCACACCCATTTGATGTCTCTTTGCTCTAGTTATTCCACCATTAGTTGTTTGCCACAAAAATCACATGTTGCACTCTTCCTATTATTGATATCTTTTAAGCTATTCCATTGCCATACTATATCAATGTTGTCACCAGTGGGCTTCACCAAACCACAAGAAGAGGGAGCAACACTAGAAACTTGAGTTGATGATGTTGCCATTTGCTGAAGTGAACTGGAATACAGAAAAAAATAGAAAAAAACAGAGGACGAATAAACAAAAATGAAGCATGGAAACTGGAAAGTGGAAAGATCAAAGAAGGAAAAAAAATTTCGAGAGATGGATGGAGGAAGGAAAACAAACAATGAGATGGAGGAAGGCCGTTGGAAATTGATGCCACCGGAAATTGACGCTATTGTTGCCGCCAAAAAACGCAGCTGTCGGAAATTGAAACGTCGCTGTCGGAAAATCGCCTTCGGAAATTGAAACAAAAATGTCACTGTCGCCGTCGGAAGTTGAAGGAGGAAAAAGTCATCGAGAGATGGAGGAAGGAAAAAAACAATGAGATAGAGGAAGGAGAGGGACCAACTGCAGCTGTCGCCGCCAGAAAATGCCACTATCACCGCCGGAAAACGCTGCTGTCGCCGCCAGACTCGCAGGTTGCCGTCGTCTATCTCGCAGGTTGCCGCAACTGACGTATCGCGCGGAAAGTTGTAAGCCCGTAGCCCATCCACGCAGCCAAAAAATAGGGTTAGTGAAAATGACAATTTAACCCCTCCATTATATTTAAAACGGTAATAAATAAAGGAATTTATGGTCTTTTGGCAACAATGGCAATTGCGGCCGCAACAGCCGCGATCGCGGCCACGACATCCGTGACGGCAAAACACACCGCTCCTATGCGTGGCATTGCGCTCCCAGGCCGCTCCGCTCCGCCACGATAGCGCCGCTATCGCGCACTATTGACAAGCTTGCCTGAAATTGAAGGAAAAGTAAGAGGTGGTGAGTCCGGGCTCGAACTCTATGGGTTTAAGGATAGATAAAGGCGTGGTAATAAAAAGGATATTTCAAACAAAAAGAAACAATGGAATACGATCTTCAAAATCTAGAGCATAAATCAAATACAACCTCTATACACAAAAACATACCTAACATCCACATATCATGCATAGGCATGATCAGAAAATCTCCATGAATACATCAATAAGTTGCTCGTACTACGGAGTAGTTCCAGGTCATAACCGAATGCAAATCATAATCCAATTATACATGTCAGTCAACTGTAACAAAATATAGCTCAAACAAATATAGCAAACATAAACAAAATGCATGATGCATCATATGCATATGATGCAATGACCTGATCTGTACACACTCCAACTACCACTATATTGGGTAGCCGGGTGGACCAAATACAATCGCCCAACACCTGTGACTATGCAGAAAAGCCCAACACCTATGGCTATAAAACCCCCAAAAGCACCTGTGGAGACCCCAAAGCACCCATGCGGATGCATGAAAAGCCAAACATCTGAGGCTATGCACAAAATATGTAAAGTCAAGCACCTAGGGCTACGTAGAAAGCATGAAGAACCAAACACCAGGAGCTATATAGAAACCCAGGCATGCTTGATGATATGTTTCAACCACCCAAAGGGGAGCTCTGTGTCGCTAGCGTATGCTAAATACAGAGATGAAGCATGATACTATCCCATGTAACACCCACTAGCTAATCCTCCTATCATCAATATAATATGCAGAGGTCCAAGAAAATCATACACCATATCTTGTTTTAAGTATAAAGTATCCTATTACTAATCCAATATGCACAATAATACATGCGTGCAATAAGGAGTAAAGATATCCAACATCGGAACGGTATAGAAAAAATTTGATCATCTCATCTAGCTACAAGTGTCAAGTGGAGATATACAAAAGTAGAAATAAAGTATAACCCTACCACTATTCATAACAGACCATCCATAGAAATATGACCATATCTAAAAAGATAAATTAAAAGTACCCACTTCAATGGAGATGTCCGTAACGAAGAGAACTCTCCATCCAAACTATATCCACAGCGAAATAACCTAGTCAATATTCTTTGATTTCACAACAACAGGCATGGCTCTTGATAAACAGATGATCAAGCTGTTTTATCTTCTGAATTGGAATCCTCAGCCTACGAAGCCGAAGGCCATCTCATCAAGCAATATCTACTCATGTATGATGAACCAGGAGAGGCAGCTGAAAATATTCTCAATTTCTTCTTTTCTTCAATCAATATTTCTTGGTCACAACAAACATAGCTAAATAGAGCTTTGTTGCTGCTACACATAAAGATGTCTTTTCCCTCATGTAATTTCTCCTTGCAAGAAGAGCATGATGGTGAATCTTCCTCTTTACGACCAGATTTCTTAAGAGATGGTGATCCTATGATGTGGCTTTCAAGTATGCAATCTCCAAAAATGTGAGTCAGCTTTGGGCTAGGAACATGAGATATAATGCAAGTGTAGTCCTCCGATCACTCTATCTCACTCGAAGAGATTGTGCTAAGAAGTCTATGGGAAGATCCCAAAACCTTCTGAAAATTAGACTCTAGTTGAACCTTTGAATTCAAGTAGTCCTTGACATTGTTAAAAGACTTAGTAACAAGCCATGAAGAATCAGAATGAGGTTTGGGTGATTGAAATTGTAGCTGCGAGATACCATAGTCATGGGTCGAGGCATTGTTGCTCATCTATGAACCAAACACAATGTTCCTGTTCCCAGGGTGCCCTGAGGCCTTCCCACGAGGTTTGGTTTCCTCATCATCATTGAGAGAATCAAGGAGGCCAAGGCCTACCCTACAGCTTCCCCAACGTTTAAGCCTGCCATGAATGCCTGCAGGTGTAGGGCTCCAAACTGCACCACAGTCTGAAGAGCCCTTGCTGGTGAATCTCACAAGCAGGCCAGGGACATTAGGGAAGGAGCTACTAGAGGTCTTTTTGTTGTAAATAAATCTTAAGTCGAGAGATCTTGACGAACAATCTTAATCTCTATTCCACTTCTTAAGAAATAACAAGCATGATAAGTTAACCAAAGTTGTGGAAGCGTACCGGAATCCATTGTTTGCAATCGATCCTCGGAGATGATATTCAATCTGCAGAATTCCTTAGGTTTCCGAAGAGTTTTGTCGATGGGAAACAAAACAAAGCATCGTCTGCAAACTGGGACCATAACCTCCTATTTATAGAATCCAAAGGTTGCCTTTTTCTAATTTGGCCCCTCAACAAATTAGAATTAGCACATGGTATCCACAATGTTTTATTCATAACAATTAAGCCCTTAAGTCAAATTACATAATTCCAAAATTTAGATCACAATATTTTTGACTTATTTAATTGATGACATACAACATTTATAATTACAATATGGCCCTAAAATTCTAACAAACTCCCACTGGGCCATATGCGTAAACTTATAAATGTGTTAACCTTAGTGAGCTCAAAAACTTTTGTCATCATAACCATAGGGCTTCCTTAACAATCTCGTCCATTAATTATATAGACATAGGATCAATGCAGTCTTCGTTGTATCTTTCACAACTAAACCATCAATGGTCACATATATCAATACAATCAAATGACATAGATCAATTATGAATTTGTGGCATGAAAATTACATGCAAGGTGATCTATTCATGTCAATTTTCAACTGGTCCTCTTTAACCAATGTGAGATCAAAACTTTAACTTTAGTTATACAAAGTGGAATGAAGTAAACATTAAACTTTATATCTGATCAGAAAGTCTCTAAATACATAAGTTTCAGAGACATAACCAAACATATATAGAAAACAAATATAGTACAAACTCCCACTGAATCTAAATTTTACCAAACCGAATAACACCCATATGAGTGATATGCTCATAAAAGATATTGGGCGGTAGACCTTTCGTCAAAGGATCTGCTATCATGGAGTTTGTACCTATGTGTTCTATCAAAATCTGTCCACTTTGTACTCTTTCTTTCACAACAAGGAACTTGATATCGATGTGCTTCGATTTTGTCGAGCTCCTATTGTTGTTGGAATACAATACAGCTGATTTATTGTCACAAAATAACTTTAGTGGTTTTTCAACCCTTCCCAAAATGCACAGCCCAGAGACAAAATTTTTCAGCCATATTCCATGATTAGATGTCTCATAACATGCTATAAACTCTGCTGCCATGGTGGAAGAAGCTGTCAATGCCTGTTTGGCACTTCTCCAAGAGATTGCTCCGCCAGCCAACAGAAAAACATAGCCTGAAGTGGATCTCATGCTATCTTGGCATCCAGCAAAATCAGAGTCAGAATATCCCATGATCTCAAGAGTATCTGATCTCTTATATGTGAGCATGTAGTCACTAGTTCTCTTAAAATATCTCATTACCTTCTTTGCTGCTTTCCAATGATCCATTCCTGGGTTGCTTAAATATTTGCCCAACATTCCAACAATGTATGCAATATCCGGACGCATACAAACTTGAGCATACATAAGACTTCCTACTGCCGAAGCAAAGGAAATCTTTTGCATTTCTTAAGTCTCGAGGCTTCCTTTAGGGCATTGTTTAAGACTAAACTTATCTCCTTTAGCGACTGGGGTGTTTCCTAGTTTGCAATCTTGCATGCCAAATCTTTTAAGCACTTTATCGATATAGTTCTTTTGTGATAATCCAAGAATACCTTGAGAACGATCTCAGTGTATTTGGATTCCTAATACAAAAGATGCATTACCAAGATCTTTCATTTCAAAATATCTAGATAGAAATTTCTTGGTATCGTTTAACATACCTATATTATTTGTGGCAAGCAAAATGTCATCAACATATAAAATCAGGAAAATATGTTTGCTCCCACTGAACTTATGATACACACAATCATCTACCACATTCACCTCAAATCCAAATGAGATGATTATTTGATGAAATTTATGGTACCATTGACGAGACGCTTGCTTTAACCCATAGATGGACTTCTTAAGTTTGCAAACCATACTCTTTGGATCTCCCGATACAAAGTATTCTAGTTGCACCATATAGATTGTTTCCTCAATGTCTCCATTGAGAAAAGCTGTCTTGACATCCATCAGATGGAGTTCCATATCAAAGTGTGCAACAAGTGCCATGATTGTCCTAAAAGAGTCTTTCGTTGAAACTGGAGAAAAAGTCTCTTTATAGTCAATTCCATATTTTTGAGTATAACCTTTAGCTACAAGACGTGCTTTATATCTTTCCACATTACCGTTTGAATCCCGTTTAGTTTTGAAAATCCATTTACAACCAATGGGTTTCACACCTTCTGGTAATATGACAAGTTCCCAAACATTATTGTCTTGCATTGATTTATACTCTTCATTCATTGCCTCAATCCATTTTTGAGAATTTGAATCTTGCATGGCTTGACGAAAGTTGATTGGATCATCCTCCGTCATGCCATCATTTTCCTCATGTTCTTGAAGTAGTACTATGTAATCATCCGAAATAGCACTCCTCCTTTCTCTAGTGGATCTACGTAAAGGCACTTGTTCTTCATGCATTGGTTCTTGAGGTTGTTGAGTTTGTTCTTCTGGGAGTTGACTAACAATGTCTTGTTGTTCTTATATTGCATCTTGATCACTAACAGGTATAATATCCTGATCATTATCAGAAGCAATCATAGGAATATAAATCATTTCCTCTTGAAGAGTAGTAGGAATACATTCCTCCTCAAAGACAATGTCAGATACTTTATTCTTCCCCCCAAACTCAATATCCTCAAAGAATGTTGCAGCCCCCGTCTCAAAGATAGTCCGTGTTCTGGGATTATAAAACTTATGGCCCCTTGATCGCTCAGAATATCCAATAAAGTAGCTACTTACTGTTCTAGAGTCTAATTTCTTTTCATGTGACATGTATGGTCTAGCCTCAGCTGGACATCCCCAAACATGAAAATATTTTAAACGTGGCTTTCGCTTTGTCTAAAGCTCAAAAGGTGTTTTAGTAGCTGCTTTAGTGGGTACTTGATTTAGAATGTAAGCTGTTGTCTTTAATGCTTCTCCCCAGAGTGATGTTGGTAAAGTTGAATGGCTAACCATACTCCTTACCATATCCTTAAGAGTCTGATTTCGTCGTTCAGCTACACTATTCATGCTTGGAGAGCCTGGCATGGTGTACTGTGGGACGATTCCACACTCCTCTAGGTATTGAGCAAAAGGTCCTGGATGTTGTTCACCTAAACCGTCATATCTACCGTAGTATTCACCACCACGATCAGATCTGACTTTCTTAATTCTTTTGTCGAGTTGATTTTCTACTTCAACCTTAAATGATTTGAAAACATCCACTATTTGAGCCTTTTCATGAATAAGAAATATGTATGCATATCTAGAATAATCATCAATGAATGATACAAAATATTGTTGACCATTCCAAGAAGGTGTTGGAAATGGTCCACAAACATCTGTATGTATCAATTCCAATACTTCTGTAGCTCGATATGCACCTTCTTTCTTTCTTTTGGTCTGTTTGGCCTTAATGCATTCAACACAAATATCTAGGTCCGTAAAATCGATGGAATGTAAGATTCCATCTGAAACGAGTCGTTCAACTCTATTTCTAGAGATGTGCCCTAAACGTTTGTGTCATAATGCACCTGAGTTTTCAATATTAAATTTACGCTTAGTACCACATGATTCCATATTTAGGGTTTCAATATAAGAAGCATTTAGATCAAGTATATAGAGATTGTCATAAATGATAAGTGAACAGGTTCCAACAATAGTAGAATCAATAGATAAACTAAACTAATTGTTTCCAAATGAACAACTATAACCCAATTTGTCCAAATGAGAAACAGAAACCAAATTCCGTCTAAAAGACGGGACAACAAAAGTATCTATTAAGTCTAAATAATAACTAGTGCTTAACAACAATCTAAAATGCCCTATGGCTTCCACTTCGACCGACTTGCCATCACCCACATAGATGCATCTTTCAGCATCACTTGGCTTTCGGTAGCTCAGGCAACCCTGCATTGAAACACTGATGTTAGTAGTAGCACCGGAGTCTAACCACCAAGTGTTTCTAGGCACTGAAGCTAAATTTACTTCTGAACAAACCAAATTTAAAAATGTACCCTTTTTCACACACCAGGCATGATACTTAGGACATTCCTTCTTGACATGATCAGGCTTGTTACAGAAGAAACAACCTTTCTTATCATTGTCTTGCTTTTGTTTCTTCACATAAGGACCTTTAGTAGCCTCATTCTTTCTTTTCTTGCCCTTATCTTTAGGGGTGCTTGCTATGTAGGCACTTTCAACCTTGTTTTGCTTCAACTTCTCTTCCTCTTAAACACAATATGAAATGAGCTCGTTAAGAGTCCATTTCTCCTTTTGACAGTTATAATTGATTTGAAACTGACTGAACTGGGTTGGAAGAGAATAAGCACTAAATGCACAAGCATGTCATCCGACAATTCAAGTTTAAGTGCCTTCAACTTTGATGCAAGGTGGGAAAATTCCATGATATATTCCCGAATATTTCCCTTGCCTTGATACATCATGGAAATCAAGCTTTTCAGAAGTGTGCTTGTTTCCGCCTTATCACTTTTGGCAAAGCGCTTCTCAATCTCATCAAGATATTCCTTAGCGTTAGTGATACTGTTAGACACCGCACCCCTAAAAGCCTCCGGTATGCCGCGCTTGATGATCATAAGACTCATGCGGTTAGAGCGTTCCCACTTCTCATATTTAGTCCTCTGTTCAGAAGAACTAGAATCCGTAGGAGTAGTAGGTTGTTCTGTCCTGAGCGCAAGATCTAGATCCATGCAGCCAAGAACAATAAGAATGTTCTCCTTCTAATCCTTAAAATTTATACCATTGAGGATTGGAACTGAATTTAAGTTAGCAGAAATAGTAGCAACACTTGCTGAAAAGAGAACACAAGAATAATAACATAAATAACATGCTCAATGTGAATATATTAAAATAAATGGTAAATCCCATCTAAAGATACCTAGTGCAATAATAATATCAAGTCTTTGGACAGTAATATTATTTGCAAGTGGTACTCTTGTTGTAATAATCAAACACTAACAATAATGCATGACAAATAATAAATCTATCTTTGGATCGATTTATTAAATTCATGGAAAAATAACAATTGTAACCTTATAATTATTGCGTGTTTATTATCACAGGTAAATATATAATTTTGTTAAGTATAAATCTTCCTTTGGGCCGATTAATACTCACATAAATATATACAGTTACATCTTAATTAATATCTGAATAATATCTCAATATTTCAAATAAAATTAAATTCAAATAATAGAGGTCACTTTGGTGACATATAATTTAAATTTAACTTAATTTAAAATAATAGATATTAATGGACCCATATAATCCATTAAAAATTTAAATCTATATTATAAAATAAGTTAATTAAATTATTTTATCCAAATAATTTAATTAAATTATTTTATCTAAATAATTAAATTTAATGGATTATTATTGAAGGGGATAATATAAGGAAATGCTTAATTAAAATACTTCTGCCACCTTAACATTTAATAATTTGAAAAATCAAAAAATTAAAATTTGGCAGACTGTTCAAAAACAGTAACTGTAAATGCTTAATTAAAGGAGACTTCTGCCATTTAAAAAAAACGTGGCTTGCGGTTTCATTGTCTCCAATTTGAAGTGTTTTTTTTTAATTTGGCAGAATGTCCCAAAAAAAACGCCTTTGTTCTGGAAACGTGGTGTTCGGTCACCAAACACCACGATGCCATGCAATCGACAGTCCAAAAAAAAACCGTAACTTTAATAAGCATGAATATATATATTAAACTGAACGTGGTGTCCATTGAAATAATGAATTTCCTAAAACCATAAGTTCCTGAAACTGACGTCTCAATCCCGCCGTCGTTCCTTCTGGCCGAACCATTGTCATCATGATCACCAGATGCTACCGGAAATCGGCCAAGGATTTGGCCGATGTATACTATATTTCGGCAGCCCAACCAAATAAATAAACGAAAAAAGGGAGTTCTTACGGAACTCAACAATCACCAGAATACATGATGAACAAGACGAGCAAACGAAATTGTAGACGCACGAGAATCAAAATAGAAAAGTTTCTTAAGAATTGGAAATAGATTGCTCTAATACCAATTGTTGTAAATAAATCTTAAGTCGAGAGATCTTGACGAACAATCTTAATCTCTATTTCACTTCTTAAGAAATAACAAGCATGATAAGTTAACCAAAGTTGTGGAAGCGTATCGGAATCCATTGTTTGCAATCGATCGTCGGAGATGATCTTCAATCTGCAGAATTCCTTAGGTTTCCGAAGAGTTTTATCGATGGGAAACAAAACAAAGCATCGTCTACAAACTGGGACCATAACCTCCTATTTATAGAATCCAAAGGTTGCCTTTTTCTAATTTGACCCCTCAACAAATTAGAATTAGCACATGGTATCCATAATGTTTTATTCATAACAATTAAGCCCTTAAGTCAAATTACATAATTCCAAAATTTAGATCACAATATTTTTGACTTATTTAATTGATGACATACAACATTTATAATTACAATATGACTCTAAAATTCTAACACTTTTGAGACATGAAGTGCTCTTTACTTTGATCCTTGTGAATTGGTCTGCTCCTCTTCCTCAACATCATCTTATCCAACCTATGAACACTGCTCCTTAATTAGTTGCAAATATTCAAATCCCTAGTACAGCTTTTGAGCCCTTTGCCGATGATAATCTTGATTTCCCTCTTCCTCTCCATCACACAAACGCAAGTGTGAGAGATCCATGCAATGGAGAAATAAAAAGAAGGGCAGCAGGTGGAGTTAAAGTGGGGTTTCACAAACGTACCAAAGCTTCCGAGGAGCACTATCATACACACCACCCTCTCCTTTGGCTGCATGCATGGAATTCAAGGCAGGGTAGGGCAGGGCAGCTTGTGGCCTCTGCTCCAGTCTCTCGATCTATAGCCTCAAACTGAACTCTGAAAACCTCTGATGATCACTGAGCACAACCCCCGGCTTCACTCCGACGAATCCCGCGACCTCCTACAGATCTGCCGACGCACCTCTTTGCTTGCCCCCACTCCATGGCCAAGACACGGGGGTGGATGTCCTTCACTAAATGTGGGAAAGGAGATCTCCTCGCCTACTCGATCGCAGAAGAGGAATAAGTGAGGCACATTTTGTAAAAAGACCCTCTAAGTTTGGATTATTCAACTTTTACTCTTAAGTTTCAGTTTTTAAGTCTTTTAGCCCTCTTAATTTTTGATATTTAACAAAAGGCATAAGGGGATTGTTGATTTATTAGATAACGATAATCCACAATGAACAATTGAAGCATTAGTTAGGTTAATCCCAATACGATTTAGTATTTAGTTTAACGTATTGTTAATTTTATAAATAGTTAAATTGTGTCCTTGATACAAGACATTGATCGGTTGCATGTGTTCGGCCAAGAAGTTCTATCCGATACGTACACTACATTTTACGAGGTGAATATTTGTTGTTTGATTCTATAACTCCGTTTATCTTTAAATGCATGGTTATTCTATTATCTAAGTAGGTTTATTTACCTTAATTCTATTGTGCTTGTATTTCATGTTTGGTACTTTTCTCTGCTTGACCTTTGAGTAATAATCAAAATTTTCAGTTATACAATCTAAACATTTATTTGTGGATCTAAAGAGTATCGCTTGTATGCGCGTACTCTAGAACTATCATGTGACCCATCTAGGATATGGTTGACTTAAGATATTGTCACGGACCGACACCCCAGGAGCCGCTGGTCCAATAGAAGATCGGACAGCACCTCCCCTGTCCGGCGGACAACTTACACATACATACAACGACATACATCACAACCACACAGTTAAATGGGCCTCAGGCCTCAAATCAAGACACAACGTAAGATAAAACCGAATAAAACATACCTGACTGCGGACCGGTCCGACTTACGATAAAACACAAGGCATATAGATCTCACAAAAGTACAACTATACTGCCGTATAGTATGACTAAATCTAACACAAAGGTAACAGCGGAAGAAAATGTAGAAAGTACTACTAACAAAATAGACGAAGAAAAATCCAAAGACATCTCGACGAGTACGCGAACTGGGACAGGCTGTCAGGCACGCTCCAGTCAGTCATCCTGAAATAAAAACAAGGAGCTACGGGATGAGTTATAGAACTCAGCGAATATCTCTTCATATATATACAAGATATTCTAGAATAGCAACAGGGTAATAGACTACCGAAATAAACATGTATGGGCAGTAATAAGAACAATAAGAACTACCATGCCACTGTCGCAGAGTCGCCAAGACCAGACATAAGGGTCTCCTGTAAGTGCATGTCAATCATAATGCAGCATCAAGTAAACACAAGCACAAGTAAGGGCAAAATAAATGAATACACAAAGTGCAATGACATGGTCACCCCTCCCGTCGGTCAGACATCGTCACCTATGTACGGGAGGAAGCTGAACGGAGGCCACCCTCCGACGTAGGGCTGTGACTGCCGTTCATACTCTGCCATCACTACTCCTGAGCGATCGAGTAGACGGGATGCTACCAGTGTAACACCCCTACTCCATGGCCTATCCTAGCGAGGTAATCCATCAGCCTAAGGCCATCTGTGGAGGACATCTCTGTCTGAGTGTTACCCCTACCTCATGTATATAAATGGGGGAGAGATCTCGTCCTCTCATCTCCTGGTATATGGACTACTCAAGGAGGGACATCTGCCTGCTACCATGCTCCGATTCACTACCCCATGAGTGCATGAACGGAGCAGCACAGAGCACTCTACCCATACTCCGTCAACCACTAACCCGTGAGTGGCCGTATGGGTAGGTCAGTATGACTGTCGACCTAGCTCACCCAAAAGGGGCCCCTGCTCGACAGTGATGCACAGTGCAGTATGATGCATAACAACGGTCAAATAGCATCCACTATCTAGTCCACCTATATCAACATGATATGCAAGGATCGTGGAACATGCACCATATCCTAAATCCTACAGGTATAGGTATCACATATCAGTTGTGGCACAACCAGCATCGACAAAACAAACATAATAGTCATGCCACCATTCTATTACTCTATTGCTACACAAGCATATCAAATATATATATATCTGTGACAATTCTAAAAGAAGAGTCAGAGATACCCGCCTCCGATATAGGAATCCAACCGTGAAGAGAACCCCCGTTTGAAATAATATCAGCCGCAACAAGTGGAATCCAATCAGCCGAGTCAATGACCTGTATCACGGCAAATACAACTTAGTTAATTTTACAATTTACAAATCAGCTACGTTTCACCCTTCTATTTATACCTGTGTTACATAACCTAATCCAACCAACCACGATTGGATTCATTTTAGGTCGAATCCCAAACCTAACCAACCAAGATTGGGTTTCAGATTAGGTCTAACCTAACCCTAACCCAATCAACCCAATTCAGATGGATCGTCACAGAACACACACATCCCCCCTGTCGCATGATCAAAATAAAGCAACACAAACCAACCCTATGTGTATACGATCCGAACACACAGACACCTCTTCAAACAGAATATAAATCAGTTCGAGCCTAAACGCATCCAAAACCGAATTCGATCAGAAATCCCAACACAGAAACATGAGCAATAGTAAGAACACAAGATCAAATCCAACTCATGACCCAAGAACTACAACTCCACACACGGCAACACTGAGACAATGCCCAATTACATCTATCATCCATCAAAGAACATGGCAGGGATCCACACAGATGAAGCAACTACAAATGCTGACAAACATAACAGTAGCTTCCCTTTGATCCCGCAATCAAGAACAGATTCTTGTAATTGGGCATTGGCTCAGCAATCAACCACATAACAGTAGCTTCCATTTGATCCAACTCACAGCAAATTAAGAAACCAACTCCAATTCCAGGCCAAATCACACCTCACGGCAGCAGACTAAAACCCAAACATAGCAGATTATCCCGAGATCAAAACATAGATCCAAAACTCACAAATACGAACCTGAACAGAAGAACTAAAACCACAATCCCAATTCAAAATCCAATCCACACACGAAAACCTAGTTCAAGCTTAGAAACCAATTCACGGCAGATCTAGAACCACGATCAAACTCGAGAGACTCAGGGAGATACCTAGGTTAAGTGACCCTCAACCAGAAGCATGATCACAGGGAAGAAGAAGACTGTGGCACGCGATGCGTGTGATGCCGCTGCGACGGCTGCCTGGCACCCAAGATCCGACTGGTTTCCGGCCCCCTGATCCGCACGAGGTCACATAAGAGGTCGTCTGCGATCGGAAGGAGGAAGAAAGGAAGGTCCTCCGAGGGTTGCGATCGCCGATTGAGAGGACGCAAGCCGCAAGGGAGAAGAAGAAGCAAAGTCGGCAACTCCACGCGCTAGGGCTCGCGAAAACGAAGAGGAAAGCATCGGAGTTGGGCTTTAATGGGAGGAGAAAATAAAAGAAACGGAAAGTAATTAATTGGTTTAATTGAAATCTGGTCTTTTGCGAAAAACACCCCCGAACATGTGCTATTGGCTTTACCCCCATTAATTCAGCCCCTTCTTGTCTTTTAGCCCTCAGGGTTTTTTTTCCTGAAATCTAACATTCTCCCCCACTAATAAAAATTTGGTCCCCAAATTTATTATTTACCATCAGCAGCTACAATCAACGTATTGATAGAGTAAATGCTGAACAAACGTAATTAACATACCTCAGGTAGATAAATGGGGATATTGAGCTCGGATAGTGTCCTCGATCTCCCAAGTAGCCTCTGCATCTGAGTGATGCCGCCATCCGACCCTGACCAGCCAGATCGTCTTGTTCCATAGCTGACGCTCCCGGAATCCCAAAATCCGTACCGGCCCTCCTCATAAGTAGCATCAGGCTGGAGCGGAACAGGAACCTCAGATAAAATGTGTGTGGCGTCTGGCACATATCCTCTAAGCATAGATACATGGAACAAGTCGTGGATGCCGGTCAAAGACGGTGGAAATGCTAGGTGATAAGCTACAGCTCCAATCCTCTCCAGAATCTTGAACGGACCAATATACCATGGTGCTAGCTCACCTCTGAGACCAAAACGGTTCACCCCTGTCATGGGTGAAATTCGAAGAAAGACATGATCACTTACAGCAAACTCTATGGGTCTGCACCTCTGATCAGCATAGCTCTTCTGGCGATCCTGAACTGCAATAAATCTCTATCTGACAGTCCGTACTCACTCAGCCTCGTGCTGAACTCTCTGGGGTCCCAACAGCTGAGTTTCTCTGACCTCATCCCAGAGGGTGGTGTCCTGCACGCCCTACCGTACAACGCCTCAAACGGTGCCATCTATATCGCCGAATGAAAGCCGTTGTTGTAGGCGAAAGTGCAAACGGTCCTCCCAACTGCCCCCAAAGTCCATCACACGCGAGCACAATAAGTCCTCCAAGGTCTGGATAGTTCGCTCTGCCTATCCGTCTGTCTAGGGATGAAAAGCTGTGCTGAGACGGAGCTCGGTGCCCATAGCCCTCTGCAAACTTCGCCAGAACCACGATGTAAAGTGCGGATCCCAATCTGAGATAATACTCAAAGGGACTCCGTGCAATCTGACTATCTCCCGACAATACATCTCTGCCAATCTATCGAGAGAATCCGTCCTCCGAATATAAAAAAAATGAGCAGATTTGGTTAGTCGGTCCACAACTACCCAAATCGCATCATGCCCTCTCCTAGTCCTCGACAAACCCACCACGAAATCCCTGGTGATATGCTCCCGCTTCCACTCAGGAATGGGGATCCTCTGGAGGAGTCAAACAGGTCTCTGGTGCTCTGTCTTAACCTGCTGACAGACGAAACATCTAGCAACAAAGTCCGCTACGACCCTCTTCATGTCGTTCCACCAATAGGAACGTCTCAAATCACCATACATCCGAGTGCTACCCGGATGAATAGCAAAACGTGATCGGTGAGCCTCCTGCAGCAACTCCTCTAAGACAGGGTGTGCGTCTGGTACACCCAATCTCCCTCGGAAGTACAGAACACCCTTCTCATCACGTGTGAAATCCGACTGCTCTCCTGGAATCGCCTGGCTGCCCAGAAACGAAATATGCTGGTCACTGGCCTGAGCCTCTCTAATCCTCGTCCGAATCTCTGACTGAGCCATCAAAGTCACTAGCAGTCCTCTCTCTGTCCGAGACTGCTCCTCTAACCCTAGCTCAGAGGAACTATGAATCAAATCTATGACCATCACTCTGTGGCATGCCAAAACAGCTCTGGATATTCGACTGAGGGCGTCGTCAACTACATTATCTTTCCCCAGATGGTAGCTAATGGTGCAGTCGTAATCCTTCAGAAACTCCATCCACCTCCTCTGTCGGAGATTCAGCTCTCACTGCGTGAATAGATACTGAAGGCTCCTGCGGTCTGTGAAGATCTCGAAGGTGACCCCTCACAGATGATGCCTCCAGATCTTTAGCGCGCAATTGATAGCGGCCAAATCTAAGTCGTGAACGGGGTAGTTCCTCTCATACTCCTTCAGCTGCCGAGCAGCATAAACAACCACCCGTTCAAGCTGCATGAGTACCGCGCCCAGTCCCAGGAGAGATGCATCAGTATACAGAGGGAAACCATCCTCTCTAGAATGTCGTACTAGAACTGGCGCAGATACCAGCCGCCGCTTCAGCTCCTGAAAGCTGGTCTCGCAGGCTTCAGTCCATACCAACTTCACGTCTTTCCTGGTCAGGCGTGTAAGGGATGATGAAATGCTGGAGAAGTCTCAACTAAGCATCGATCATATCCAACCAAACCCAGGGAACTGCACAAATTGGAACGATCACCCAATTCACTTCAAACCCTCCCTGAGTCCTAAGTAAATCCGTTCCCATTCCAAACCATAAATGGGGATCGTCTAATATAGCCTAGCGGGTCTCTAAGGTTCAATCTTCATCTACTAACATAGCAAATACCTAACCATAACATCCGCGATATCTTCCCCATATCGGTCCACCAACGGAAACGCCTCAAGTCTCTGTATCTTTGGTATTACCTGCAAAATAACACAAACCAAGAACGGTGAGCCTTACTTGCCTCATAAATGAGGCAATCGAGGAAGTTCCACCGTAAATAGGTCAGAAAATTTTCAAACCCTAGGAAACGCTAGAACACTCCCTCGGACATGCGTCCGATAATTCTCGAACTACCGAAACGTTCGAGAGCTAAGGCTACCATTGTCAACAGTACGGCTCAGAGACAATAGAACCTTTAACGTCCACGTGCTAGAACCTCTAGCCCTGAGATGAGGAGATAACTGCAACCTCGTCGTCTCTGATGCCAATGAACCACCACATGGACTGGTTTGGAGGTCAACTCGTAACCACTCTCACTTGACAACCAACGGTCTACCCCTCGAAGACCGTCCTCTATAACGTACACCAGTTACAGTCAAATTTTACCGGTGTCATGCTGCTAACACCATTCCACCGCACCCCAGCAGATCATGCTTCTCGATGTGCTATTGAGAATATCTAACACATACGACCTGTCTATGAGGCATGAAACCTCATAGATTAGAATAGAGTAAGACGAGTCGACTAATTGTCTTCTCGTAACCCAATATTTCTCCGATTATCCACTCAAGGTTCAAAAACTTCAGAGTTCCAACTTCATAACATAGAGACACGCTATGTCTCGAGAGTATCTCTTCATAATCACGAAGTGATTCTTCGTTCCTTGATAGTTTCCTCAACATCTTCCACCCAAAGACGGTCTAACCTCTTAAATGATTCGCCTCAGCGCAAATCATAAGTACGTAGGTACGTCCTTGGTTTACCAACCCAAGTACAAACAATAACTCGTAAGTGGCAAGCAACTAGCTCCACAACATTTCTGAATCGGTACAAGTCACATCTGACTGTACTGTTTGGTTATCTAACCCAACATAAAGAATCTGAGGTCAAAAATCCCACGGAAATAGGATATCTCTATCCTCTATCAACCGAGATAATAAACAACAAATATCCTCTTTGCTGTATCACAGCAGACCATGTCCTCCAGACATGTCATCTAGGATATCTATCAATAACTGAAGCTCCATGAGCTAAACTGAGTTGATCTCATAGCTGATAAAGTCAACTAAGACATACAACCAACAATAGGTTGTCGTCTGATTTGACCCAAGTCCCCAACTCATCAGTCGGCACTATCGGAGAATCAGCATTCTCCGCTATACAATTGAAACCACCATATCTAACACTGCATTATACAATAGATACAAAAGAGGTAAACGAAACACATCATATACCTCGTGTCGCCTGGAGGAGTCCCATCGTCACCATGTCCCAATCGCGTCTATCGAGAAAATGACTTAGACACAAAATCCGAAAAACACCCACAAGACCACAAGGTATCTCGAGAACCTCGCTCTGATACCAAATAAATTGTCACGCCCCGAGACCCCAGGAGCCGCTGGTCCAATAGAAGATCGGACAGCACCTCCCCTATCCGGCGGACAACTTACACATACATACAACGACATAGATCACAACCACGCAGTTAAATGGGCCTCAGGCCTCAAATCAAGACACAACATAAGATAAAACCGAATAAAACATACCTGACTGCGGACCGGTCCGACTTACGATAAAACACAAGGCATATAGATCTCACAAAAGTACAACTATACTGCCGTATAGTATGACTAAATCTAACACAAAGGTAACAGCGG
This sequence comes from Boesenbergia rotunda, assembly GCA_024364735.1. Classification (NCBI taxonomy): domain Eukaryota; kingdom Viridiplantae; phylum Streptophyta; class Magnoliopsida; order Zingiberales; family Zingiberaceae; genus Boesenbergia; species Boesenbergia rotunda. The sequence continues at coordinate 109,918 of JAGFNQ010001823.1, read as the reverse complement.
AAGAAAATGTAGAAAGTACTACTAACAAAATAGACGAAGAAAAATCCGAAGACATCTCGACGAGTACGCGAACTGGGACAGGCTGTCGGGCACGCTCCAGTCAGTCATCCTGAAATAAAAACAAGGAGCTACGGGATGAGTTATAGAACTCAGCGAATATCTCTTCATATATATACAAGATATTCTAGAATAGCAACAGGGTAATAGACTACCGAAATAAACATGTATGGGCAGTAATAAGAACAACTGCATAAGAACAATAAGAACTACCATGCCACTGTCGCAGAGTCGCCAAGACCAGACATAAGGGTCTCCTGTAAGTGCATGTCAATCATAATGCAGCATCAAGTAAACACAAGCACAAGTAAGGGCAAAATAAACGAATACACAAAGTGCAATGACATGGTCACCCCTGCCGTCGGTCAGACATCGTCACCTATGTACGGGAGGAAGCTGAACGGAGGCCACCCTCCGACGTAGGGCTGTGACTGCCGTCCATACTCTGCCATCACTACTCCTGAGCGATCGAGTAGACGGGATGCTACCAGTGTAACACCCCTACTCCATGGCCTATCCTAGCGAGGTAATCCATCAGCCTAAGGCCATCTGTGGAGGACATCTCTGTCTGAGTGTTACCCCTACCTCATGTATATAAATGGGGGAGAGATCTCGCCCTCTCATCTCCTGGTATATGGACTACTCAAGGAGGGACATCTGCCTGCTACCACGCTCCGATTCACTACCCCATGAGTGCATAAGCGGAGCAGCACAGAGCACTCTACCCATACTCCGTCAACCACTAACCCGTGAGTGGCCGTATGGGTAGGTCAGTATGACTGTCGACCTAGCTCACCCAAAAGGGGCCCCTGCTCGACAGTGATGCACAGTGCAGTATGATGCATAACAACGGTCAAATAGCATCCACTATCTAGTCCACCTATATCAACATGATATGCAAGGATCGTGGAACATGCACCATATCCTAAATCCTACAGGTATAGGTATCACATATCAGTTGTGGCACAACCAGCATCGACAAAACAAACATAATAGTCATGCCACCATTCTATTACTCTATTGCTACACAAGCATATCAAATATATATATATCTGTGACAATTCTAAAAGAAGAGTCAGAGATACCCGCCTCTGATGTAGGAATCCAACCGTGAAGAGAACCCCCGTTTGAAATAATATCAGCCGCAACAAGTGGAATCCAATCAGCCGTGTCAATGACCTGTATCACGGCAAATACAACTTAGTTAATTTTACAATTTACAAATCAGCTACGTTTCACCCTTCTATTTATACCTGTGTTACATAACCTAATCCAACCAACCACGATTGGATTCATTTTAGGTCGAATCCCAAACCTAACCAACCAAGATTGGGTTTCAGATTAGGTCTAACCTAACCCTAACCCAATCAACCCAATTCAGATGGATCGTCACAGAACACACACATCCCCCCTGTCGCATGATCAAAATAAAGCAACACAAACCAACCCTATGTGTATACGATCCGAACACACAGACACCTCTTCAAACAGAATATAAATCAGTTCGAGCCTAAACGCATCCAAAACCGAATTCGATCAGAAATCCCAACACAGAAACATGAGCAATAATAAGAACACAAGATCAAATCCAACTCATGACCCAAGAACTACAACTCCACACACGGCAACACTGAGACAATGCCCTATTACATCTATCATCCATCAAAGAACATGGGCAGGGATCCACACAGATGAAGCAACTATAAATGCTGACAAACATAACAGTAGCTTCCCTTTGATCCCGCAATCAAGAACAGATTCTTGTAATTGGGCATTGGCTCAGCAATCAACCACATAGCAGTAGCTTCCATTTGATCCAACTCACAGCAAATTAAGAAACCAACTCCAATTCCAGGCCAAATCACACCTCACGGCAGCAGACTAAAACCCAAAGATAGTAGATTATCCCGAGATCAAAACATAGATCCAAAACTCACAAATACGAACTTGAACAGAAGAACTAAAACCACAATCCCAATTCAAAATCCAATCCACACACGAAAACCTAGTTCAAGCTTAGAAGCCAATTCACGGCAGATCTAGAACCACGATCAAACTCGAGAGGCTCAAGGAGATACCTAGGTTAAGTGACCCTCAACCAGAAGCATGATCACAGGGAAGAAGAAGACTGTGGCACGCGATACGTGTGATGCCGCTGTGACGGCTGCCTGGCACCCAAGATCCGACTGGTTTCGGCCCCCTGATCCGCACGAGGTACATAAGAGGTCGTCTGCGATCGGAAGGAGGAAGAAAGGAAGGTCCTCGGAGGGTTGCCATCGCCGATTGAGAGGACGCAAGCCGCAGGGGAGAAGAAGAAGCAAAGTCGGCAACTCCACGCACTAGGGCTCGTGAAAATGAAGAGGAAAGCGTCGGCGTTGGGCTTTAATGGGAGGAGAAAATAAAAGAAACGGAAAGTAATTAATTGGTTTAATTGAAATCTGGTCTTTTGCGAAAAACACCCCCGCACTTGTGCTATTGGCTTTACCCCCTTTAATTCAGCCCCTTCTTGTCTTTTAGCCCTCAGGGGTTTTTTTTTATATTCTACCTAGTAGATTAGTTGCATGGTTATTTTATTATGGTATTTGATTGGATACATGTGTTCAATATTGATTGTATGATGGTTGATCTGATTGCGGTTATGTACATTAGTATCATGCACCATATTAAATTGTTGCATACTGACATCTATCGGCTTCATTATGGTTAAGTCTGTCGTCGGCTATATAGTGATCTGTCCACTCAACGACTCGAGATAGTGGTAGTTGTAAAGTGTAAGCTGTCGTTCTATTATGCTACACTTAACCACTCAGGGGTAGTGGTAGTTGTTGGAGTTGTAGTCGGCGGTGACACCCCTCTATTGTTTATGAGAGATAGGTAGACCCATGGGGTTTAAAGGTCACACTCCCCCTCGTTCCTAGAGTAGAGGTCACACTCCTCCTAGAGTCTTTGATATAGAGCAGTAGCATTCCCCCCTTATTACTAAAGTTTAGAGATTGTTCTTCCTTGTTCTTGGGGTTATGGATTGAGGTTTTTCTATCAGGGATTGAGGTTTTTCTCCTAGCATCTTGTCTACTCAGCCACTCAGAATGGTGGTTGTGAGATTATGTATAGATGTCATAATCCTGCTCAGTCGGCCACATAAATGTGATGTGATGATCGTGAGACTATTATCTAGGGGTGACACATGTCATTGTATCATTTGCATATGTTGCATCTTGCATTTGTTTAAGCTATGATTGTTGTATTTGATTGACATGCATATATGGATTAGGATTTGCATTGATTATATGATCTGAATCTGCTCAGTAGTACAAGCTACTTACTGATCATGCCCCTACATGTTATATTGGTTTCTGGTACGTCGATTCATATTGTTGTTGCCTTTGATTTTGCTCTTTACTCCAAAGACTGTATACCTTTGATTCTTGTTGCTTGATATATCCTGTTTTATACTATGCATTTATCTATCCTTATACCCGTAATGTTCGAGCCCAGACACACCATCCCTTGTCTTTAATTTTGTTTCAGGTAGCTAATAGTTGTGACTTATACTGCCAAGAGATGATCTAGCTGTCAGTCCCTCGCTATCGCGCCCTTCATTTAGTGTAAAATACGACAATTAAATACTAAGGGTAAATATGTAAATAACCTTATAGTATTTTTCAGTTTTTTTTTGGAATTTTAGTATGTATGGCGATAAAGAAGCCGAGTTTGGGATACCCTAAATAGTCAAGGAAAAGTGGATTTATAAACTTATTTATAAATCTTTTCATTTTTTTCTAAACATAAAGTTGCCGACTTCTCTCCCTCTTTTCCCTCTCTGCTAGTCCCCTCTCCCACTCTTCCCCGATGCGAATCGACACCATCGTTTCTTCCTCCTCTCGCGCTACCACTGCCCTCAAACGAAGACTATGATCTCCCTGACGAGGAGATCCCGGATAAGGGCTTGGTGGATCGCTCGATGATGAAAGTCCCGAAGTTTTATTTCCCTTCTCCCTGCCTCGTCAGATCGCGATGCCGATGCCACTAATCACTCACGCGAGACCAGCCAGTGACGCAACCCCCATTGTCGTTGGGAAAGCTGACACCATCTCCAATGGAAGAGCCCCGAAGTTTTTACCTCCCATGCGTTGCCAGGCTTGTGCTGACAACCTTTTCACTCCACCTTCGGTTACAGCTGGTACAAGGTGTTTCTATTGACTTGGTGTTGAGTTTCCTTATCCCGATCATCACAGGCAATCACCGTTTAAGTGCTTTGCCCTAACCAACGAACTACCATTTGCAGTCGCAATCATCGACCATGAGCAAGAGGTTGTTCCCCTCTGTGTGTCAGGCTATGGGCTCCGATTCCTCTGGCCACTGAGGGTAGCCTCACTGTTGGATGTTGTTTTTCTCTGGGTGCTATTGTGGGCGGCTTTACTTCTCGATTGGGTGGATTCGTAGACTTTCTGAACCACCGCTGTAGGAGTTGTAAGGTAATTATCTTTCCATGGATTGAACTTATATAAATGTATTGTGTAGTTGGGAAGATTCTGATCTCATCTATTAATGCGTGTATAGCTATGTAGATGGGTTGTGAATTGCTATTGGTGCATGAATGTTAGGTAGATGAATTTTAGGTGGTTCTTTGATTTTTTTTTTTTTGGTGGCATGTCTGTTGGATAAGTATTGGTTTGATAAGTTGGGTGATAGTTGGATTGGATAGTTAAGAGGATTTTTGGTATTGAGATTGATGATATTGTTGGTGCAGGAAGCACCATATCGAACCTTGTTTTGATATTAGCAATGGATTCAAAGTTAAGTACTATTTGTGCTCTAATGGTGTTTACTGAGTGTGCAGAAAGAAGTCCTAGCGAAGGGCTGCTAGGCACCGAAGACCTGGCGAAGGACAGCTGGGCACCTAGCGAAGGGCTGCTAGGCATCGAAACCCTAAGACCTAGCGAAGGGCTGTTAGGCACCTGGCGAAGGACTGCTAGGTACCTGGCGAAGTACTGCTAGGAATCGAAGACCTGGCGAAGGGCTGCTATGCACCTGGCGAAGGACTGCCAGGAATCGAAGACCTGGCGAAGGGATGCTAGGCACCTGGCGAAGGACTGCTTGGTACCTAAGACCTGGCGAAGGGCTGCTAGGCACCTGGTGAAGGACTGCTTGGTACCGAAGACCTGGCGAAGGGCTGCTAGGCACCTGGCGAAGAACTGCTGGGCAAAAGCCCAACCGAAGGAGCCGGTTGGTAAAAGGTAAACTCTCCTGAGAGGAGTAAGTGAGGGCGCATTCCCCGTCGAGGGAACAGTAGGCATCGGTTCGACCTAGGGTTCCATATTGGAGACCCGAAGTCAGAACCAAGACAGCTACAGCTGTAAAAAATTATGTAACACTCTTACCTTGTTGTTTTAGAACTAACCCTGGATACAGGACCGAAGGAACGAGAGGATGACTTCTTCACCAAGCTCAAGGCGCAGCTAGAGTAGACACTGCCACCGTCACCTCGTCTGACTATATATGAGCAACTCACCTGGATTGAACTAGAGATTCACAGCTTGCGGGAGGAGGCGGAGGCCCAACACATGGAGAGGCTAGAGGTAGACTAAGCCAGACATGCAGAGAGGCTAGAGGCAGATCAGGCTCGGCACACAGAGCTTATGGCCTTACTTTGCTTGTGGCACCCGGGCTCATCCTCATTATAGACTTGATCTGTATTTATCTTTGGGTGGATTTGGATGGACTGACTGTTGACTTATCCTTCTTGTTTGACGTGTTTGACTATGATTGACTTCTATTGACTTATCTTTCTTATTTGAATGTGCTTAGTAGAATAGTTTTATTTTTCTATTTTTTTAAAATTGCTTTTCAAAAGTCAATTTTTCTACTTTTTAAAATTCATTCATTTTAACTATTTTCAAATTTTGTTTTTATAAAAAAAACATATTTTATTTTAAGTTTTAAAATGTTTTTTTTACTTAGTTTTCAAAAACTTACCCCCCCCCCCCCCTCAAAACTAAAGGATTTCTTTGTTATGGATCTAGCTTGGGCATAACTCCTAGTTTGCATGCACCTATAGATTTAGAGGTCAACATCTCACAAGCACATTAGGGCTACCTTACTTGACAACTTAGACTGGGTTGAGATGCTTAAGACTATGTCTTGACTCACGATGTTTTAAGTCAGTGCATCAATAGTAGTTAGGGCAATAAATATAATTGAACATCAATCGAATTAAGTAATCAAGCTTAGCAAATCTAACTTGATCAGACTACTTAACTTAACTAATCCAAGTGAAAGCTACTGTTTTATAACAGTTAATAGTAATAAATTGGGTTAGACAGGGGCTCGAGAATTATTTTCTTATTGTTATTCAAATTATTTTTTCAAAATTATTGCTTATTTATTTTATATACTTGGACTCAAATCACGCTTTGACTCAAATGAGTGAATTAAATTAGTTCTAAATTCATTGATTAGCTTATTCCCGTCATTTTTTCTGCTTAACTCAAATAATTGTTCAATATTTACTTAGTTGCTTAACCTAAAAATTATACTTAGAACCATTTATATGCCTCACTTAAAATATTTTTTTCTATTTATAGTCATTCTTTCAAAATTTACTTAGTATTTTTCAAATTTAGAATTTTTAAATGTGCCTCCCCTAAAATTTATTTTACTTAGCATCATTTAAAAAAAAATATTTCAAAAATACTTACTTGCATTTCCAAAAATTATCACAAACTCTGAGACCTACATTTGTTTTCCAAAATTTTTTCTTCTTTCTCCTTAACCAATTTTTTTTTATATATGGCAAAGGGGGAGAGAAAGAAAAAGTGGAAAAGTTAAAAAAAAATTCAAAGAATTTTTTTTTAAAAAAGAAATTATTCAAGTAACAAAAGATTTTTTTTCATCTACTTAGTACTTTGCTTTTTCAAAACTCTATTTTCAAGGGAGGAGAGAAAGAAAAAGTTAAACTTTTCATTCAATTTTATTTAGAATTTTTCTTTCAATTTTATTTAGAGTTTTTCGCTGGGCAGGGTGCCCTGGAGGTCCCAGGTGCCCACAAGGTCAAAGCAAACAACCAAGCAAAGAGTCGCTTCAAAACTGCACTAGGCAGGGCGCCCTGGAGGTCCCGGGCGCCCTGAGTCCAAGCAAAGAAATGAACCGAAGAAAAAATCAACCATGAAGCCTGTTGACCAAGTCAAGCAGGGCGCCCCCAGTGTCCCGGGCGCCCCCGTCAGCTCCGAGCCCGATCCTGGAGGGATAAGGGTTGACCGAGTTTCAGATAGGGGTTTGCGGATCCAGAGGCACCTGGAGGGCGCCCCCAGGTGCACTATAAAAGGGGCTCGACCCCTAAGGCTTCAAGACACAAGTCTCGAACGCCTCAACGCTCTTCGCTCAAGCGCTCCACTCCGGAAACTCCCAATCTCGAGATTCTAGCGCCGATGACGACCCTCCACTCCGAAGCACGATCCACACCGGGCGTCGGTAACGAAGAGTAAACTTGTTCTTTTTACTGCACTATTATTGTACAAATCATTGTAAAACTTTGTGCATTATAGAATTGCCCGCAGTAAACGGTTAAGGACTGTGGGCCTTGGAGTAGGAGCCGACCGCGACTCCGAACCAAGTAAAAATCCTTGCATTCTGTGTGTTTGTTTTAATTTCGTTGCGTATTCTCTTAACTTCTAATCCGAAACGTTTTCACGATATTCACCCCCCCCTCTATCATGTTTTCTCGATCCAACAAGTGGTATCAGAGCGGGGTAGCTCAAATTTGGTGGAACCACCAATTTGGGAGTTTTTCGGATTTACAAAATTTTTCATTTTATTTCTTTTCTTTTTCGTTAATCGAGGTTGGTGCAACACCACTCGATCTTTTTCGCTTTGTATTTGAAATAAATAATATCTATGGGTGAGTTTAAAATATTCTTACGTCTTTTTCAATTTTGAATTCTCATTTTTTCACTATAAGTCAGAATTGATAAAACAATCAATTTTTGAAAATTTGTCATAATTTTTTTTTATTATTTTAATATTTTTTATCGAAATTCATGCTGCCTTAATTCGAGCAAATTTTTGTCACAACATTAAATTCTTATTTTGTTCAAAATTAACAAAAGTAACATTTTCTAAAAATTTGTAACAAATTTTTATTATTATTTTTATTATTCCGCCTCGAAATTCATGCAATATTTATTTTGGGATATTTTTTTTCCTTCTCCCGCACTACTAATCCAAGACCAAGTCTTGGTACATTTCTAGTTTTTCTTTTTGTGTGCAAGATTTATTCTTAATGGCCAATCAAGAATGGAACAATGTTTGTCCGCCTCTATTCTCTGGCAAGAACTTCAGAACCTGGAAGGGTCTAATGGAATCCCACCTAAAGGCCCATCTAGATCTATGGACGATCGTCTAAACAGGATTTTCGTTTCCCGTAGAAGATGAGTTATCAATCGAGTGGGACAAGTTGGATGAACCAACACTCAGCATGATCAAGACAGATGCAAGGGCGACTGCAATCCTACAATGCGGCCTAACAAAAGAAGTATTCAAGCAGATTGGACCATTCGAATGTGCCAAAGAGATGTGGGAAAAGCTAATCAATCTACACGAAGAGAGCTCCGATATTGAGATCTTAGAAGAGTTAGCACCCGACTTCAAAATTGACTCAGAATCAGAAGATGAAACAGAATTCATACCAAACTATGAATTCGAGCTAGAGTCAGAAGACGAATTGACCGACACAAAAATGGTAACCAATTTCGAATCCTTTTTTGAATTACAATTAAATAATCAAACAGATACTGTAATGGTCGAGGAAGGTGTAATTTCTAGTGCAGGGAAAGCTCCAAGAGAACCACCAAAGAAGAAGCTTCAACCTATACCCGAGTCCAACTCAGACTCGGAATCAGAAGACAATGAAGGAGATCGACCCAAACTGGTCCGATTAGCTCGTGATCACTACAAGAGTACTGGACAAACGATCGGGAAAGGTAAGTTTTCAATATTTGAAAATCCAATATTTATCTCAAATAACATGATTAATTCGTATAAATTAGTTAAGATTAATACGTTAGAAAACGTAATTCACAACCTTGCTGATTTTAAAAACCCAGTTTTATTTCAATTATGATATAACTTAGATCATTTTCTCATGTTTGCTTGTTTTTTTTTGCTTAGAATTAGGACTGACTAGTTTAAGGACTAAAGAGTTACTTAAAATTTGAACAACATAGTATTGGGTGGAGGTGAGATGATAGTACGTTAGGGAAGCCTTTTCTAATAAGTTCAAGTATACTCTACTTGGTCTATTTAGTCTGGTGGAACTAGAACATCCTCCGGATAGTCACAGACTACCCTTACTTCCTCTTTCTTTAATCCTTCTCTTTGACTTGCATCTACTATATGAGCTAGAAAACCAGAACATCCCTTCTCTAACATTCTCTGAGCTTGTAAGGTAGATAAGCACCTTTTTGCCTTTCTCTTTGGGTCTCCAATAAACTCGAATGGAGGTTCTGCTTCTGGTGTGAACTTGACTTTTCTCTTGCGGCAGTCTATAGAAGCATTGTACTTGCTCAAGAAGTCCATCCCTAAAATGACATCGTAATCCTTCATCTCAAGGACTACCAAGTCACTGTAGAGCTCTCGGTTGGAAATCCAGATTGGTATTGCCCTCAGCCTCTCAGTAGAGGCCATTACTTCCCCCGACGGTAAAGTTGTTAAGAACTCCTGACTCAATCTTTCTGGTGGGATCCCTAGCTTCTTAGAGAAAAACATGGATACAAAGGAATGGGTTGCCCCAGTATCGAATAACACAACAGCATATTGGGATGAGATGAGTATTCGACCTGTGACCATAGTAGGAGAATTTGCCGCCTCTTCCTTTGTGATGGCGAAAATCCTAGCGTTGGTCGTGGCTGGTGGGGCTTCCATTCTCGCTTGACTGAAATAGGGTCCCTCCATTGCTGGCTGCATCTGGTGCAACTGGGCTGATCCACCCCCATACTGAAGGAGTTGTGGTGGAGGCGGCTTTGCTTTAGGACAAGCCTTGGCCAGGTGCCCTACTACTCCGCAGATATAACATCCGCCAATACTCGACCGGTTAGGACAAGCCTTCATCATATGTCCTTCTGCTCCACAAATATGGCATCCGCTCATGCCCTGATGACATACTCCGGGATGCATCTTCCCACACTTTGGGCAAGGGGAATACTTGAGCTGCTTGCTTGACGAGCCCCCTTTATTGCCCTCAGAAGACTTCTGGTCCCACTGCTTCCTCTTGCCTGAATTTTCTTTCTAATTTTGTTGGTTTTGAGGATTTCCTTGGTACTTCTGGGCTGATGCCTGTTGTTGTTGCACACGTGTGGCCTTTATACTATTTAAGTAGTGTTCAGTGATCAAAGCACTACTTACTAGTTCTTCCGAAGTCTGCGGTCTATTACCACCGCCGGCCACATTCAGAGCTATCTGAGGCCTCAGCATCTTGAGCATTAACCTGACCCTTTCCTTTTCAGTGCTAACTAACTCCGGGCACAAGCGAGCTAGTCGATTAAACTTCTTCACGGCTTCATCTACAGACAATTCTCCTTGATGGAACTCCGTGAATTCATCGTAGTGTTTGTTCGTTACCTTCATATGAAAGTACTCCTCCAAGAACTCTGCTTCGAAGTCAGCCCAGGTCATCTGACTCACATTTCTCTTAGCCTTCACTCTTTCCCACCACATCCTGGCGTCTCCAGTAAGGAAGAAGGATGTGCACTTTATCTTCTCCACCTCAGGCCAGTCCAGTAACTCCATTATACTTTCCACCGTTTTGAACGATGCCTGAGCATCCCATGGTTCACTTGTGCCAGAAAAATTCTCGGGCTTCAGTCTCTGCCACTGGATCAGATATGCCTCTTGTCTTACTTCTCTTGCCAGAGGTACTGGGGAACCTCTGTCGCCACTAGTGCCACTACTTGCGCCACTGGAGGGGTAGCAGGGGTGGCCTGCTGATTAGCCATCAAGGTGGCAATGACTTGCTGCTGTTCAGCAAGTTGCCTCTGAAGCTGGGCCACCACTCCTTGAAGGTCTGATGGTGGTACTGACTTCGTTGACTCCTGTTCTCTAGGAGCTTGCTCCTCATTTCGGACAATTCTGGGACATCCTCTTGCCATTCTCTTACTCTATAGTGTAAGGAAAATAAAAGCTCATTATCTCTTACTAACTTACTTCATTATCTCCATGCACATATTAACATATAATAATACTAACATACTTCCTTATCATCATGCACTTACTGATACTAGCAGTCAATAATGAAAAGCATACAAAACTACAACATATGAACTTCTTACTTGGCAGGCGGCAGGATTGATGCTTGATGTCAGTGTGGCGGAAGGGTGGAAACTTGCTCTGATACCACTCTGTGACGACCCGACTTCTCACTCTCAAGACGGACGTCACTTTTACTTAACCTTAACTTTACCTTATCCTTAGCCTTAGGTTACAACTACTTGACCTCCCTTAACTTGCTCTGAATTTTTTTTCCTTTTAAAAAAAACTTTCATTTTTTTTCATTGCAAGGATTTGACCCCTAGACCTCTTAGTTGTAAAACTGAAGCACTAACCATCTGCTCTACAACACTTTCTTTTCAATGGCACTAGTCGACTGCTAGAAGGCCAGTCGACTGGTGTCAGCCACAGAAGCTTTCTGGGCGCGGCACCAGTCGACTGGCTTCTTGGCAGTCGACTGGTGCATCGAACAGAAGGTTCTGTTCGATATGGCAGTCGACTGGTATCTGAAACAGTCGACTGGCACGCCTGAAAGCTGCAGTTTCAGACCTGGGAAATCCTTTCAAGGGTCCATAATTCATACACATCCAAAGCATATAGATAAATAACTCCAAATCTATACTCTATACTAGTTTTATAAACATCTTAGCAACCCAAAACAAACCCTTTAACTTGCAATTAGGATCTTTATGGAATTTAATAAACTATCAAAACATATGAAATCTATACTAGAGTTTGTACTCAACTTGGTCTCTATGCAAAGTTTAAACAAAATCATTTCGTTCTACCAACCCAAAACACCAACCACAAGTTTCTATAAGACTTAACCCAACGATCTCTTCCACGGTTCCGCCGCCACTGAACATCAATGCAAGTCCCGTTCGCCTCCTTAGCTTATGCTTTTTCTTTACCTTTATCTGCAATAGAAGGAAATGCAACTAATAAGCGATTTGCTTAGTAAGTAAATCCTAACTCACAAATCCATGCGATCAATGATAAACATGCTCTTTTCAAAGATGCTCACTTCAAAATACATGCACTTGGACATACTTGCACATGGGAACTTTCATATAATTATCATTGCTCAATCATGCTTGAAAACATTTACTTGCATCAAAACACTTGCAAACTTAACATGCTCATGATTTCTTTTGAAACATGATACTTATACATTTCCATACTTTAAAACACTAACTTCCTTGCTCTTGCTTTTTAACATGCTTGTAACATAACTACGTTAACATACATAACAAAACATGTACTTAACTGCAAACACTTACATATACTCATATACTTCAAAATAATAATCAACTTTCTAAGCCTTGACATTGTACCTGATATCAATGTACCAATGCGCGCATCCCTAATAGGTTTCGGGGTAGCTAGCCACCGCACCCTATTAGAGCTTCTTTCTAACTTTCTGTGGGCCTCTCATTTGCCCGGTACATGTCACTTTGCAAAAGTAAAATACTTTCTTACTCATAATGCTTATACTTATCAAGCTATCTTTCTTTTTGCATAAATTTTTGCACTACCAACCTTTACCTTTCCTACTTAGAACTTTCATCGAGCACCTTGCGTGCCCTTAACCCAAAACTCATTTTTGGGACTTTCCAAGAACTTGGTCTTATCATTCTTAGATTCACATACACAAAAACCTACCAAGTTTAAGTTCTATATAAAAACATGTATTCTTCAGAAACTTAAATCAACAATAAATAATATTCTTAAAGCATGCACTTAGATCATAAAATCACGGTTCTACAACGAGAAACTACATATGAAACTACTTCTATTGCAGGTGAGTGATCTACTTACCCTTTGTTTGAAGAAAACTCACTAAGTATATGGTAAAATCTTAGCGTAGCACTCCTTTTCTCTTCCCTTGCGAAAATCCTCACTCCTTGGCCCTAGGGAAGAAACCCTAGGTTCTCTACTCAAGAGGAAGAAGAAGGAGGAAGAAAACTCTTCTTTTCTCCCTGTTTTCGCAGCCCCCTTTGCCTCCTATTTCCGCCGACCCCCAAAACCTAAAGGGGATTTAACGCAACTTAAGCGGAAGTTGAAACACCTCTTCATGAAAAGGACTTACTTACCTATAACATTAATTCGCTTCATCTTTTTTTGTGCTTGATACCCCTAACCTTCTGGCTAGTCGAGCCCGCTTAAGGATTGCGCTTGCCGCGTGGTCGCGAGATCAAACCTCAGCCCGACCCTTTTTTTTTTTTTATTTCGAAAAATTGCCAAAAAATTCAGAGAAATTCCTAATAATTCATGAAAATTATTGGGTGTTACAATCCTCCCTACCTTATAAAAAGTTCATCCTCGAACTTAGAACAGCTCTGGATACCTTTGCCTCATACTATCTTCTGATTCCCAGGTTGTCTTTTCATACTTCTGATTCAGCCATAAGACTTTTACTAGTGGTACCACTTTGTTCCTCAGCTTCTTATCTGCTCGATCTATTATCTGAATAGGTCGACTTTCATAACTGAGATCTTCTTGAACTTGTACCATCTGTGGCTCAATCACTTGGTTGGCATCTGGGATATGCTTCCTTAGCATTGAGACATGGAACACATTGTGTATTGCTGACATCTCTGGAGGTAGCTCCAACTCATAAGCTACTTTGCCAACTCTTTTCGTCACTAGGTAGGGTCCTATGTATCGAGGACTTAGCTTGCCTTTCTTGCCAAATCTCATTACACCCTTCATAGGAGCTACCTTGAGGAAAACTGTATCCCCAACTTCAAACTCTAACGGTCTACGGCGTACATCGGCATAACTCTTCTGCCTACTCTGAGCAGCTTCTATTCTCTGGCGGATGCTCTTTATAGCTTCTGTGGTATCATCTATAAGGTCAGTCTGAGACCCCATTTCTTTCTTCTCACTACCTTCATACCAACAGAGGGGAGATCTACACTTCCTACCATAAAGAGCTTCATAGGGTGTCATACCAATAGTAGCTTGGTAGCTGTTGTTGTAGGCAAACTCAGCTAAACATAAATATTTGCACCAACTGCCTTTGAAATCTAATGCACAAGCTCTGAGCATATCTTCTAGAATTTGATTCACTCTCTCTATCTATCCATCAGTCTGGGGATGGAAAGCTGTGCTAAACTTCAGTTTGGTGCCTAGCGTTGTCTGTACGCACTCCCAAAAGTGTGAAGTGAAACGACCATCTCTATCAGAGATAATGGTCTTCGGGACTCCGTGTAGTCGGATCACTTCCTGTACATATAGCTGGGCTAATCTTTCGATCGAATAAGACACTTTGATTGCCAAGAAGTGGGCAGACTTGGTCAATCTGTCTACTATTTCCCAAATAGCGTCATAGCCATTAGTTGTCTTTGGTAGACCAACTATGAAATCCATGGCTATGTCTTCCCATTTCCACTCTGGAATCTGAATGGGTTGTAGGACACCTCCTGGTCTCTGCTGTTCTGTTTTAACTCTCTGACATGTCAAGCAGGTGCTGACATACTTAGCTATGTCTCTTTTCATTCCGGACCACCAAAATCTTCTTTTCAAGTCCTGGTACATCTTAGTGGAACCAGGGTGCATTGAGTAGGGAGTTCTATGGGCTTCTTCAAGAATCTTCTTTCTCAGCTCTTCACTATTGGGGCACATAAACGGTCACCATAATAGAGTATCCCACTGTCAGATACTCTAAACTCTTTACTTTCTCCTTCTTGTATCTCTTGCTTGATCCTTTGGATATCAGAATCCTCAGCTTGCTCTTTCTGTATATCTTCAAGCAAGGTTGACTCTAGTGTCAATAGAGCTAACTGCCCATAAATGATCTCAACTCCATAATCTACTATTTCCTTCTGTAATGGTGGTGATACTGATGACAAGGACATCAAAGTGGCACATGTCTTTCTACTTAGTGCATCTGCTACTTTATTTGCCTTACCAGGGTGGTAAAGGATCTCACAGTCATAATCCTTCACTAACTCAAGTCACCTTCGCTGTCTCATATTGAGGTCTTTCTGAGTGAAGAAATATTTCAGACTCTGGTGATCTGTATAAATCTTGTACTGCACTCCATACAGATAATGTCTCCATATTTTTAGAGCGAAGACTACAGCTGCCAACTCTAGATCATGAGTGGGGTAATTCTTTTCATAATCCTTGAGTTGCCTGGAAGCATAAGCTATGACTTTGCCTTCTTGCATAAGTACGGCTCCAAGTCCTAGCTTTGATGCATCACTGTATATATCAAAGCTCTTATCACCTTCGGGTACTGTAAGAATAGGAGCGCTTGTTAGTCTCTTCTTCAACTCAAGAAAACTCTGCTCACAGTCTTCAGTCCACTCATACTTCTTATTCTTTCTGGTAAGGGCTGTAAGTGGAGAAACTATCTTTGAAAAGTCCCCTACAAACCTTCTGTAGTACCCTGCTAAACCCAGGAAACTTCTGATCTCACTAGCATTCGTTGGTCGACTCCAGTTACTAACTGCTTCAATCTTGGCTGGGTCTACCATAATGCCTTCTTTGGAAATGATGTGGCCTAGAAAAGCCACCTCGTCAAGCCAAAACTCACACTTTAAGAATTTGGCGTACAGCTCCCTCTGATGTAAGGTCTGCAACACTATCATCAGGTGTTCGTCATGTTCTTCCTGAGTCTTTGAATACACTAGGATATCATCAATGAAGACAATGACGAACTTGTCAAGAAAATCCTTGAACACTCGATTCATTAGATCCATAAACGTCGCAGGGGCGTTTGTCACTCCAAAGGGCATGACCACAAACTCGTAGTGCCCATATCTTGTACTGAAAGCAGTCCTTGGCACATCACTCTCCTTCACTTTGAGTTGATGGTAACCTGATCGCAGATCTATTTTGGAGAACACCGTGGCTCCCTTCAACTGATCGAATAAATCATCTATCCTTGGCAAGGGATATCTGTTCTTGATGGTTACCTTATTCAAGGCTCGATAATCTATGCACATTCGCATGGATCCATCTTTCTTCTTGACGAACAACACAGGAGCTCCCCAGGGTGAATGACTAGGGCGGATGAAACCCTTGTCGAGCAGCTCTTGTAACTGTTCTTGCAACTCTTTCAGTTCTGCTGGTGCCATGCGATAAGGTGCCTTTGAAATTGGGTTGGTTCCTGGAACCAACTCAATTTCAAATTCAATTTCTCGATTGGGAGGGAGTCCTGGTAACTCTTCAGGAAAGACCTCCGGATAGTCACAGACTACCCTCACTTCCTCTTTCTTTAATCCTTCTCTTTGACTTGCATCTACTATATGAGCTAGAAAACCAGAACACCCCTTCTCTAACATTCTCTGAGCTTGTAAGGTAGATAAGAACCTTTTTGACTTTCTCTTTGGGTCTCCGATAAACTCGAATGGAGGTTCTGCTTCTGGTGTGAACTTGACTTTTCTCTTGCGGTAGTCTATAGAAGCATTGTACGTGCTCAAGAAGTCCATCCCTAAAATGACATCGTAATCCTTCATCTCAAGGACTACCAAGTCACTGTAGAGCTCTCGGTTGGAAATCCAGATTGGTACTGCCCTCAGCCTCTCAGTAGACGCCATTACTTCCCCCGACGGTAAAGTTGTTAAGAACTCCTGACTCAATCTTTCTAGTGGGATCCCTAGCTTCATAGAGAAAAACATGGATACAAAGGAATGGGTTGCCCCAATATCGAATAACACAACAGCATATTGGGATGAGATGAGTATTCGACCTGTGACCATAGTAGGAGAATTTGCCGCTTCTTCCTTGGTGATGGCGAAAATCCTGGCGTTGGTCGTGGCTGTGGGGCTTCCATTCTCGCTTGACTGAAATAGGGTCCCTCCATTGCTGGCTGCATCTGGTGCAACTGGGCTGATCCACCCCCGTACTGAAGGAGCTGTGGTGGAGGCGGCTTTGCTTTAGGACAAGCCTTGGCCAGGTGCCCTACTACTCCACAGATATAACATCCGCCAATACTCGACCGGTTAGGCAAGCCTTCATCATATGTCCTTCTGCTCCGCAAATATGGCATCCGCTCATGCCCTGACGACATACTCCGGGATGCATCTTCCCACATTTTGGGCAAGGGGAATACTTGAGCTGCTTGCTTGACGAGCCCCCTTTATTGCCCTCAGAAGACTTCTGGTCCCACTGCTTCCTCTTGCCTGAATTTCCTTTCCAATTTTGTTGGTTTTGAGGATTTCCTTGGGACTTCTGGGCTGATGCCTGTTGTTGTTGCACACGTGTGGCCTTTATACTATTTAAGTAGTGTTCAGTGATCAAAGCACTACTTACTAGTTCTTCCGAAGTCTGCGGTCTATTACCACCGCCGGCCACATTCAGAGCTATCTGAGGCCTCAGCATCTTGAGCATTAACCTGACCCTTTCCTTTTCAGTGCTAACTAACTCCGGGCACAAGCGAGCTAGTCGATTAAACTTCTTCACGGCTTCATCTACAGACAATTCTCCTTGACGGAACTCCGTGAATTCATCGTAGTGTTTGTTCGTTACCTTCATATGAAAGTACTCCTCCAAGAACTCTGCTTCGAAGTCGGCCCAGGTCATCTGACTCACATTTCTCTTAGCCTTCACTCTTTCCCACCACATCCTGGCGTCTCCAGTAAGGCAGAAGGATGTGCACTTTATCTTCTCCACCTCAGGCCAGTCCAGTAACTCCATTATACTTTCCACCGTTTTGAACCATGCCTGAGCATCCCATGGTTCACTTGTGCCAGAAAAATTCTCGGGCTTCAGTCTCTGCCACTGGATCAGATATGCCTCTTGTCTTACTTCTCTTGCCAGAGGTACTGGGGGAACCTCTGTCGCCACTGGTGCCACTACTTGCGCCACTGGCGCCACTGGAGGGTAGCAGGGGTGGCCTGCTGATTAGCCATCAAGGTGGCAATGACTTGCTGCTGTTCAGCAAGTTGCCTCTGAAGCTGGGCCACCACTCCTTGAAGGTCTGATGGTGGTACTGACTCCGTTGACTCCTGTTCTCTAGGAGCTTGCTCCTCATTTCGGACAATTCTGGGACGTCCTCTTGCCATTCTCTTACTCTATAGTGTAAAGAAAATAAAAGCTCATTATCTCTTACTAACTTACTTCATTATCTCCATGCACATATTAGCATATAATAATACTAACATACTTCCTTATCATCATGCACTTACTGATACTAGCAGTCAATAATGAAAAGCATACAAAACTACAACATATGAACTTCTTACTTGGCAGGCGGCAGGATTGATGCTTGATGTCAGTGTGGCGGAAGGGTGGAAACTTTGCTCTGATACCACTCTGTGACGACCCCACTTCTCTTCTCAAGGCGGACGTCACTTTTACTTAACCTTAACTTTACCTTATCCTTAGCCTTAGGTTACAACTACTTGACTTCCCTTAACTTGCTCTGAATTTTTTTTCTTTTAAAAAAAAACATCATTTTATTTGCTTGCAAGGATTTGACCCCTAGACCTCTTAGTTGTAAAACTGAAAGCAATAACCATCTGCCCTACAACAC